>OZ038451.1:26937481-26953706 GCA_964036195.1 Sphaerolaimus hirsutus | reverse complement strand
CATCCTAAAATTCGTGTTCATCGGCGTGTAGGTATGCATACTCTGCGTACACAAAATGTATCTGCTGTGCCGTCCCAGCCGTCGTCTAACATTCTTTTGTATTTTTCGTTTCACACACCAAACCCCATTTGCATTCGATGAATCAGCCCAGACATAGCTTTATTTTTCTGTTTGTCTCGTTTTCATTTTCGTGTGTTGCTCATCGATCGTTTTACCCAGAGGGGGGGACTTATTCAAGAGGGGGGAGTTATTCGAGGGGGGGCGTTATTTTTTCCTCACCTGGCCAACAGGGGGGTGTTATTCAAGGGGGGGTATTATTCGAGGGGGGGTCTTATTCAAGGATATACGGTAGTAAGAAGGAAAAAAAAATGTGCTGTTCTTTACGCACTCGTTTACTCCAATTTTTGTGCCGATAGGTGCTGCAAATTTTTGATTATACGTTTACCTACGTTTAATCTAATTCATATTTAGAAAAGTTACACGCTATCGATTCATTTTGACGAAAACTTGTTACGTTCAAAATTTTGAATTCAGAAAACGTTCCCGCTTTGTATTTATTCAGATCCAGACGACGCTTGGATGGCATCATGCCAAAAAACTCAACTACACTTTGACGGGGGTTTGAATTGTGCGGGCACAATTGAATAGTTTCATTCCGTATATGCGTAAGCACGAGTCACCAAAACAGAGTTCTACGGGTTGGATACAGCGTGCATGATATGACATCATGCGACTCATTGTATAGTATCATGTCTGCCGAGTATAACAACTCTGCCGTCGATCGCGTCTAAATACCGTATTTTCTCGAAGTGCCCTTTGTTTGAAGTAACCCCCCACCACTAAAAAATAACCCCATCTGGAAAAATCATGTGCATCGTGTATGCAATGTGCACAATGTATTACCATATTTCTTCTAACAAAACGTCATTCACCTCCAATATTTTGGCGGCTCCAATACAACGCAAGTTTTGGCACGTTTTTGCGCTCACGTAAAATTATTTACAACAGTACAATTGTCACTGTGTGATTTGCACACATGCGCGTTATGTCCCCCCCCCCCCCCCTGCCTCTAACTAACTGTTGTGTCCACGCTCACAGCAGTGGTTGCATTGAACGTTGTGCTCGATTCAGTTGTCTGGATCTGGGTGGTAGATGCTTGTGGTGCTTGGGCTGGCGCTGATGCAGGTTTTGGTGCTGGTGCTGGCGCCGGTCGTGGGTCTGGTGCTGGGGCCAGTTTCGCAAGTGGAAAAGTGAGAAGTGAACAGGCAAAAGCGAAGTGAATTGAGAAGTTAAATGGCAAAAGCGACGTGAAATTACTTTTTAGTTATTTTTTCTTCGTTTTTGCCTTTACTTGCCATTTCATGTCGCTGTAGCATTTCACTTCTACACTGGCGGAACTGGCACCTGGTGCTACATATTCGTAGTACACATCATCGTCGCTACTGGAAGAGAACAACCCAACAAACTGTTGCAGCAGAGAGAGGCCTTTTCCTGTGCCTGAACGTAACTTCCCACCTGTTTTTCCTTTAACCTTACCTTTAAACCCTTTACGACCCAGAGACTCGGTTACCAGGAGGGCACCTGCATATTTACGTTGTTAAAATAGAAGCCAGGTCAGTTTGTTTTTTATTGGAAAGTTTCACTGTTGTGATGTGTAGGGTGTCAACTTTCCGTTTTCCGCAGACGAATTTTTTCCGTTTCTGTTTTCCCGCTGCTAAATTTTTATTCCATTGTCATCTTTCCGGCTCAATTGTCTGCTTTTCCAACTTTTTCTTTATTCTCCAGCTCAACTTTCTGTTTTCTGTTTCAGCCAAACTGGTAAACATGCATTTGCATGCAGACTCTCAATTATGTGAATTTTTTTCCATTTCCAGCAAAATTTCTGCAATTTTTAATTTATGTATAAATTGCTGCAAACATTTTTCTGTCAAGTGCAAAATTTTTCCATTTCCATTTCCGCTTTCCAAAAAAGAGTTTTTGTCGACACCCTAGCTATGTGTTACCATATTTACTACAGCCGGTCACAATTTCCTATGCGCTATAAAATATCTGGTGCAGTTTTTTGCTTTTATTGCGGTGGTTACGTGATCTTCATGTACAGTGTAGGTACAGTCCATATACTTCTGGTGCATAGAACTCTGCTGCACTAGAAAAATGCACTTCATGCACTTCTGGCGCTTGGAAAAAGTCATGAGCCTAGTACCTCTGTATTTATTCAAATTTCTTTTCCTCTAATTACTTTCTCCCAAGATATCTTTAGGTCTCTAGGTGAGCTGGAGGAAAATACCCCACCCCCCCTCAAAATATCTCCCTTTGAAATTGTATTTATTGTGAATATAACTGCGCAAGAAAACTGCATATACCGTAAATCCTCGAATAAGTCCCCGGGGAAGTTATTTTTTCGTCAGAATATTTTGAGGGTTGAGTTAATCGAGGGGGGAGCTATTCGAGGGGGGGGGGGAGTTGTTTTTTCCTCAGAATATTCAGTACATAAGTACGTACAACGCCGCTCTAAATAAAACATTATTTTGTGTTTACGTTGCATACGCAGCACTGCCTTTGCATTCGATGAATCAGACCATTGCTTTTTTGGTCTGTCCGGCTTCATCGAAATGTTTTTTATGTGACACGACTTAGTTGCATCAAACATAGGGGGGAGTTATTCGAGGGGGGAGTGATTTTTTCCTCAAACTCGCAACAGAGGGGAGTTATTCGAGGGGGAGGACTTATTCGAGGATTTACGGTAAATACATACAGAAAATTAGTTGACAAGAAGCTGTGTCCCGGTGCCACACCTAGGCCTTGTAAAATGGACACTAAAATGTCAGATATCTCGCAGAAGTCTGAAAAGTCTTGTAAAAAGCCATGAATAATGTCCAAGGTCCAACTTTTTTTTTCAATCTGACATTCTAGCAGGCTGCACACTCGTTGACAAGTTTGCACTGTGTTTGCTTTTAGCATCAACACAAAAACTCTAAATTTTCAATTGAACTGCGCCATGGCACACTTGCCATTTGCCATTTGGCACCGTTTTTCTGGCATTTTTCATCACTAGCCCTAACAAAGGTGATCCATCGGAAATGAACACCTAGCCACCCTCCCAAACTGACAGATGACAATCACGACGATGAGCACTCGTGCCATGTCTGTGACTGTGACTACGCTGACTATGCCGCTATGATCCTCGCTATGTGCTGGGGACTAGTGATGTAAAAGCGCGATGGCGCTAGCGCCAAAGCAAAAAGCGCCATGGCGCTTTTGGCGCTTGGCGCTCTGATGCCGTGGCGCCATTGGCGCTTGGCGCTGGCGTTTTAAAAAGCGCCAAAAAAGCGCCAAGAGTTCAAAAAAAGATAATTATTTTATGTAAAAAGAACAAGTGTGCAAAATTTTCACAAGTAAATGTTTTACTGTACGTGTATTTCAGGAAGAACAAACCCTTCACTTGCTTATTTTGTAAACCATGTCCTTGCAATTGCAAGGATATTCAAAATAAATTCTCAAATAATGGGCTTAATGGTTCCCATCCCAATTCAAATCTTGCTCATGAGCCAACGAGCGACGTTAAAATGCATAGTATTGCATTATGTTGAAAATGAAGTGTTATTGTTGTTGAATAAAAAGGTAAATACAGTGGTAAATGTCTACATACTTCAAACTGTAGAGGAGCAAAGTAAATAGATGTCTAAAAGCGGTCTGGTGCCAATCCCAAGCCCTGTAAAGTGTAAAGTAAAGTGTCAAATGTAAAGTCAAATGCAAAGTAAAGTGTCATATGTAAAGTAAAATGCAAAGTAAAGTGTCAATTGAAGTTTCAGTAATAAAATCAAAGTGTCAAAGTTCAGTAATAAAATCTTTTATTTTTTGTTTTGATTGACACTTTACTTTGCATTTGACTTTACATTTGACACTTTACTTTACACTTTACAGGGCTTGGGATTGAAAGACTGGAAGAATCACATGGTGCACTCCCAAGCACCTCCGGACAGAAAACCCTGCTTCAACCCTTTCGAACAGACAGGGGTTGATTTTGGGGCAGGTGCCAGGGTCTCGTCTCATCACTAGTCATCAGTGCTCAGCACCCTTAGCCTACATAACCTACTACAAAACTTAACCGACAGGACCTTACCAATACCTGCATTAGCATGGCTGCACTTTGGCACAAAAAAATTTGGCGCTGGCGCTATTGGCGCTTGGCGCCAACATCCTCTGGTTCTTGGCGCCATGTTCTAGAAAAGCGCCATGGCGCTTGGCGCTATTTTGCTGTGGCGCCATTGGCGCTTGGCGCTATTTTGCTGTGGCGCCATTGGCGCTTGGCGCTCGCATCGCATGCCAAAAGCGCCGTGGCGCTTTTGGCGCTTGGCGCCAAAAGTCTGGCGCTTGGCGCCAAAAGTCTGGCGCTTTTTACATCACTACTGGGGACAATCCCGCGCACTGTAAATTACCTTTAAAGAAAATGGTCGGACGCTGTACAAATTGTCATCTAAAAAAATTGTTTTCAGTTGAAAAAACGTTTGACATTTTGTAAGACATTTAACAAATTTGTGTGATATTTAACATGACACGCCACTGTCACATTTGACACTTTACTTTGCACTGGGCACAGGGTGCGGGATTGTCACCTGGCCTACTTTCGCTTTGTCACCTTTGCTCGATCAACTAACTACTATCTCTGCGCGCCCACCACTTCATTATATTCTGAACATTCGGATGGGGCACTTGTTGTCACGCTTCTGGAGAATCTTTTTATACAAATGATGTTGGGTAAATGCGGGAAGGGTTCTTAAATTTAGTGAGCAATTATGATAAAAAAAAATTCGAATACCGTATTTCCTCAGAATACCCCCAGGGGGTTTATTTGTTCATAGTGGAAATCTTGAGGGAGGATTTAACGAGGGGGGTATTTCGAGGGTTTATCTCGTATTACCTCGAAATACCTCCATGGGGGTTCATTATTTCGCCAACAAAATTTGAGGGGAGGGGGGTCAAGGGGAGGCTTATTCGAGGAGGGTTATTAGCAGTAAAAAATACATCATGTAGATTTTGAATATATGATGTACCGCATATCCTTGAATAAGTCCTCCCCCGCATATCCTTGAATCATCTCCCCTTCAATAACTCTCCCCTGTTGGCCAGATGAGGAAAAAATTACTCCCCCCTCTGGGTATTTGGTATTTTTTATGTGTACCCACAATATGTATTAGAATAATTCAGATGCCGATGAACACAAATTTTAACATAAAACCCCTGTTTTGGTTGGGCTATGCCTAAAAAGCATGTAAACCGCATAGCACCTGGACCCGGATAGCATGGATTTCCCCCGCTTAGCATCTAAACCTGCTTAGCACCTATCCAGTGGGTGAACCCACCTACCTCAAATATGTCTGGGTGAACCCACCCCCTAAAATGCTATCCCCGATTCCAGCTTTCAACCATTTCAACGTTTTTGACGCTTTGTTTCATTTCAATAAATCTTTCAGATGCACCGCGTATCAATTGTCGATTGATTTTGCTGATTTAACATAAGAATATGTTTTATGACCCTTATTTCCTGAAAAATTCTAAAACTATTTTCGAATGTTTGAATTTTCGAATTTTTTTGAAAAAAATCGGGGGGTTTTCAGTAGTGAAATAAAAATTCGAAAATATTATGCAGAACACGTGTTTATTTATTATTGCAATTTTTTGACGATCAAATGAATTTACTCTAAACATGGCGCTGTGCACGCTAGTTTACTGACAGGTTTTGGTGAAGCCTTTGAACGAATTTGAGTTTACCAGAATGAGGTGTCTGTCAACTGCAGTTAGCATTGAAAAAAATGATCGATTTTGAGAAAATATAATTAAATATTATCTCAGAAAATCTCTCAAGAAAAAAATAGTATTAAATCTCTTAGGTGATTTTTGAAAATATAATTAAATCTCTGAGAAAATCTCTTTCAGTTAAAAAAAATCTCAGAAAATCTCTCCACTTAAATCAAGTTATAATCATATTTCAAGGTGCTTGAACCATTAAGAGTAGATATTAAGCAACATGTGTTGTTTAAGCTTTTCATTCACATTTTCAAATGCTAACAACTTCTGCAACAACAACAAAAACTTTTGCAACAAGCTAATACCATTTACTTTCTAAAAAATCAACAAAAATATGATTTGGGTACATTTTTTCTCATTATAGAATACACCATGTTCACGTGCCCCACAGAAGTTATCAGATGACTTTTGTCACCAAATTTTGGTAACTTTATTTGCAAAGCATGCAGTCCTACATAGTGGTTAAAAACTTTTACTTTTACTCCAAAAATATGTATACTCGAGTACTGACTAAATATGTATACCTATGTTTGCTCTGAAAAAGTACCAGTACTGCATGTGTGTAGTTTTTGCACCACGAGATGTGAACATAAACCTCTAATGTCCAACTTATGCTTCTTTTCTGGTAATCTAATCCTGTTTGAACCCTACCAGTACTCAGGTTTACATACACGTTTTCAAAGTACTTGAGTACAGAAAATGTATTCCAAATAGAACTTGATATTGTTTTTTTCAAGCCATAGAAGGGAAAAAGGGGAGAGAAATAGCCAAAGGGAAAATAGCCTAAATGGGCATAAATGTACATAATAGTTAAAAATAGCTGATAATAGGCAAAAAGTACATGAAGTAGTGTTTTTGAAGGTGAAAATGTGTTCAAGTTAGGAAATGGGTGATTTTGAGAAAAAATTGGGGAAAAAGTTCTCAAAAATACTCACTTTTTAGAGAGATTTTCTCGGGAGATTTTCTCAATCAGAAAAAAATATAATTAAATCTCTCTGGAAAATCATGGAAAAAATATAAATCTCAGAAAATTTTATATTTTCTGAGATTTTCTGAGATTTTTTAAATATAAATCTCCCAGAGATTTTTTCAATGCTAACTGCAGTTGATGGGGATGAAGAGTATCCTCAAGTGCGTTCACAGCCGATTTGAGTTCACCAAAAACCGGCAGTAAACTAGCGTGCGCACACAAAAATGTTTACATCGACAGGATAGTGCAATATGCATTAATACACATTTTACTCCACAACAGCAGAATAGTGGCGTAGCCAGGGGGAGGGGGCGCCCCCCCCCCTCCTTCCGGAATGGCACCGAGAAATGTAAGGAATGTGTTCTCGTGCAACGATTTTTGGGTCAATTTTCAAAGCTTTTGCGCGCATTTTTTCTTCACATAACAGCGCGCATTTTGTCTTCACATCACAGCCATTTTTACTTATTCACACGGTTGCCCCAAGATGTGTGAAAATACACTCAATTGTCAATGTATACACTCAATGTCACTGTATATGTATGTAAACTACATACATATACAGCGCTCCGACGCCATGGCGCGGCGCCTACCAATGGCGCCAGCACCATGGCGCAAGTTCCCTACTACAGGGGTCATATTTTTTTTTTTGGGGGGGGGGGCGCCGCCCCCCCGTTCGCCGGGCTGCGTAAACAACCCCCCCCCCCCGCTCAAAAATCATGGCTACGCCACTGAGCAGAAATGGCGCAAGTCAGATTGAAACGAAGGCAAACGGCATTAAGATGTAAAAATATGCATCATGTAAAAACCCTTACTCACAGGAGAAAA
Organism: Sphaerolaimus hirsutus; assembly: GCA_964036195.1. Taxonomy (NCBI): domain Eukaryota; kingdom Metazoa; phylum Nematoda; class Chromadorea; order Monhysterida; family Sphaerolaimidae; genus Sphaerolaimus; species Sphaerolaimus hirsutus. Next base: position 26,946,103 of record OZ038451.1, on the reverse strand, counting down.
AAAACAGTTTCTGCACTACCCAACAGTGAATATAGGAAAACCAATGTCAGCCGACACACCGATTCTCGAAACCCCTCGCACAAAAAAAACTCCACCTTAACAGACCAAAGACGATATAATACAAAAGAGCATCAAAATCATACCTTTATGGATTCAAATTACATCCATCAGAAACACTAAAACAAAACAAACGTGTCAACGGGCTCAAATAAAAGTTAACGTCAAACTTGAACATGAGCTTTTTCACGCTTTTTCACTGACCAGAACGATATTTACCATATTTGATTGAATAATTCCCCCTTGAGTAGTTCCCCCTCTTGAATAATTCTCCCTTGAGTAGTTCCCCCTCTTAAATAATTCCCCCTTAAGTAGTTCCCCCTCTTGAATAATTCCCCCCTGTAAAACGAGTACGGAAAAAATAATTTCCCCTTGAAAAAGCGCCCCCCAAGACATTATGTTCAATTTTTATATCCATTTAAAAATGGAATATTATTGTGTTTAGATCATACTTGTGAAATTAGCTGGGGCTTGAAAATGTTGACAGAATTATCCCCCCTTGAATAGCCCCCCCCTCAAAAACGCCTGACGAAAAAATAATTCCCCAGGGGAAGAATTGAAGCAAATACGGTACATGGAATTACTTTATCTAAACACCTTCCCAGTCACGACCGGCAGCCATTTTTTGATTTTACTTCTTATATCCTATCCCCAGTTCTAGGGCGCCCCCGAGGCTGAAACTTGGGGGAGATATTGTCGCAAACCCCCTCTACTTCGCATGTATTGGGGGGGTCGCGGCGACCCCCCCTCCCCCAATTCATGCGAAGTAGAGGGGGTTGCGCCAATATATCCCCCAAGTTTCAGCCTCGGGGGCGCCGTAGAACTGGGGATAGGATATAAGATAGGATCAAAAATGGCTGCCGGACGTGACCGGGAAGGTGTTTAATTGCCTACGGTCGACTACATATTTGAAGGTACATTTTTATGAAAAACGCAATTAGCAATTAATTTAAAACGACATTTTTGTAAAAGGATGATTACAGTGATAAAATAGTTCACCGAGTGCACAGTTTGCAATGAATACAAATGAATCTTTTCACCAAATTACGGTAACATTCGCCGCAAAGTGCGCAGTCCGTGCATTATCCATACAATCAAATTTGCATTCTGAAATATTTTTATAGCTTCATACTGAAAAGTAGCTTCAGCAATGGACTGTCCATCAAAACGTATCCCAGGGGTCTCCTAGGGGGGGGGGGCTGGGGGGGGGGAGCTGCCCCCCCCCAAATCCGCCAGCTATCTATCCTGGGGGCAGTCCCAAGCCCTGTAAAGTGTAAAGTAAAGTGTCAAATGTGAAGTCAAATGCAAAGTAAAGTGTCAATTAAAACAAAAAAGAAAAGATTTTATTACTGAACTTTGCATGGACAATTGACAGTTTACTTTGCACTTGACTTTACATTTGACACTTTACTTTACACTTTACAGGGCTTGGGACTGCCACCTGGAGGCTGCTCAGCTATCTATCGATCCCGAGGCACAATTTTTGGCTACTACCCCCAAAGACCCCCCCCCCCCAAATCGCTTAGCTATCTATCTATCTGGAGTGGTTTTTGATAAATTTCCCCCAAATTTTCGCTCAAAATCACTAATTTTTGCACCTTTTTATAGTTTTCACCTTCAAAATCGTGCTCTCCAGCTATATGCATGGTTATATGCCTGTTTTTAGCCATTTTAAACCTACTTTTAGTCACTTTTAACCAATTACTAGCGATTTTTTCCCCTTTCGGCCTTCTATGAACTGAAAAAGCCTATATATTTTGCCCCCGCGAGCCCCCCCCCCCCCCGCCCCCCCCCAGAAATTTTTTTCAGCTATCTATCCCTCGGGAGGAGTGATTTGCTATCTATCCAGCCCCCGCGAGGGCCAAAATCTTGGAGACCCGTGACGTATCCAATTTAAAATATTGCTGACATCCATCAGTTTCTCCTTAAAAAAAACCCTGTTTTTTAAACAGCTGATGCCGTATCTTGGAAATTGGATAGTTGGATCATTGCCAGCAATATAGAAAATTTGGACTCATTGACTTTTAGAATTTGATGCCTCAATTGTTCCATTAACTTCAATCAAATTGTTCCGAAAATCATACAACTTCGCGACGTGAATCACTTTCTTTCAATTCTGTTTTGTAGTTGATTTCAGGATTCAAGCTGTGCTTTTGCTATAATATTTAACAATGCAACCAGTACCCTGCGAGGGTGTGAATGATCAGTTCATCACGCTGGTAACTTTTTATAAAAGCATAAAATCTCGAGATAATTGCATTTCAGGTGGCAGTCCCAAGCCCTGTAAAGTGTAAAGTAAAGTGTGAAACGTAAAGTCAAATGCAATGTAAACTGTCAATTGTCATGCAAAGTTCAGTAAATAATGTTATCCTTTTTGTTTTGATTGACACATTACTTTGCATTTGACTTTACATTTGGCACTATACTTTGCATTTGACTTTACATTTGTCACTTTACTTTGCATTTAACTTTACATTTGACACTTTACTTTACACTTTACAGGGCTTGGGACTGCCCCCCAGGAGTCTCCAATGGTCGGCTGGGGGAACCCCTCTCCCTAGGGTATCAGACGGTATGGCTTAGCGCCTAGCGGTAAACGGAAGGGTATGGTAAATCTTAGAAAAAAGTGGTATACTCCAGCGACATTGCACCTTACAATGAAATATACCATATCCCATCAGAATAAAATAACAAACATAAAAAATTTCATCATATTTATCAATTTGCGTTGATAAATAAGATGAAAAAATTTTATGTTTGTTCTTTTATTCAGATGGGATATGGTAGATTTCATTGTAAGGTGCAATGTTGCTGGAGTATACACGGTATGGTATGGTAAATTTCTTAAATAGCGGTACACGATATGGTAAAATTTCATGTTTGCGGCAGGGTGCGGTAAATTCTGACGACCGACTCCCCCCCCCCCAAAAAAAAAAAAAAAAATCGGCCAGCTAACCTATGGTTTATTTATTTCACCTATGGTTTAAAAAGTTTTTGATGTTTGCATTTTTTTACTATTGGCCCTACACACACTAGTTTTCACCGTGACATGTGTGAAAACTGAAATGGCGACATGGTGACATTCAGCCTACTCTTATTGTATGCTTTGTGTTTTAGTTTTCAAATTTTCAAATTTTAACTTTTATAAATTTAAATTCAAATTTAATTGGAATTAAATCGTTCAACCGTGTTCATTTAATTAATTTTAAAATTTTTCAGTTTTCACACAAGTTCACACAGTTTTCACACGAGGCACATTGAAACAACACTAGCTGTAGGTAGTGTTGGGGGGTCACACCAGGGGTCTTGTACATTTGGACCCCCGCGGGGGTTCAGATAGATAGTAAATCGCTCCTACGGAGGGATAGATTGCTGAAAAAAAGTTTTTTTTGAGGGGGCGTTCAATATATAGGCTATTTTGAGGTTGAGAAGCTAAAAAAGTGGGAAAAATCGCTAAAAATAAGCAAAACATAGCTAAAAATAGGTTAAGAGTAGGTACAAATAGGTACAAATAAGCACATAAATAGCCAAAAATAGCTGAAATTGTGTGATAAGACATACACATTGATGAATCTGAAGGTGAAAATAAATAGATAGGTATGAAAAGTAGCAATTTTGAGTGAAAATTGGGGTATATATCTCAAAAATCGCTTCAGAATAGATAGATAGCTGGCGATGGGCCAGGCCTCCTACGCACAAATGCCTGGTACGCACAAACGCCCGGCATGCACAAAATTGTGCCCGCCACGCACATCTGCCCGGTGTTTACATGGCTGATGATCTTTGCGTACCGGACAGATGGTCGCTAATGTTGTTGCACAGCTTTTTTCACTTAACTTATATCTGAAAATCACTTGAAAAGTGTCAAGTGAAAAAAACGGTCAAAAAAGCCATTATCAATCATTTTTTTCACTTGACACTTTTTCAAGTGATGTTCAAATATGTGTGAAGTGACCAAAAGTTAACTAATGTCATTGCGCAACTTTTTTTCACTTTACTCACAAGTGTGAAGTAATGTACCAAAGTAATGTAACAAAAAGTAATATAATGTCATTTCGTACCGGGCAGATGTGCGTGGCGGGCACAATTTTGTGCGTACCGGGCGTTTGTGCGTACCAGGCATTTGTGCGTACAAGTGCACCGCCCTGGCGTTTGGGGGGGGGGGGTTTCAGGGGATAGTAGCCAAAAATTTCGCCTCGGGATAGATAGATAGCTGAGCGGCCTCCGGGATAGATAGATAGCTGAAGCGTTTGGGGGGGGGGTAACCCCCCCCCCCAACCCCCCCCTACCAGACCCCTGGGTCACACCTAGGGTGCCAACAAAAACTCTACGGAAAACGGAAACGGAAAAATTTGCACTTGCCGGAAAACGGAAACGAAAAAAAATTTGCAGCGGAACTCGGAAACGAAAAACAGAAAGTAGACACCCTAGCCACACCCCCATTGGAAACCCCTGCCCACTGGGTGCCCCCGAACAAAAATTATAAAAACAAAAAACCAGACCAACCGAGTTCGTAACTGGCTGCATCACCCAGCCATTCTTTGTGAGCAGCTTCTCAATCTGACGGCTTATATCGAGCCAATCGTGTTCGGGTAGGAATAAGCCTGCGAAGTTTTGTAAATACCTAGATTTGGTGAATGAATAGATGGTAAATCGAGGCTGCAGGGGTCTCCAAGATTTTGGCCCTCGCGGGGATTGGATAGATAGCAAATCGCTCCTCCGGAGGGATAGATAGCTGAAAATTTTTCTGGGGGGCTGGGGGGGGGCTTGGGGGGGCTGGCAGGGGCACAATATATAGGCTTTTTCAAGGTTAAGAAGGCAGAAAGGGGAAAATCGCTAATAATCAGTTAAAAGTAGCCAAAAGTAGGTTTAAAATGGCTAAAAAAGGTATAAAACCATGTATATAGCCGGAAAGCATGATTTTGAAGGCGAGGAACTATAAAAAGGTGCGAAAATTAGTGATTTTGAGCGAAACTTGAGGCAAAATTTCTCAAAAACCACTCCAGATAAATAGATAGCTGAGAGATTTGGGGGGGTAGTTTGGGGTAGTAGCCAAAAATTTTGCCTCGGGATAGATAGATAGCTGAGCAGCCTCCGGGGTAGATAGATAGATAGCTGGCCGATTTGGGGGGGGCAGCCCCCCCCCCCCTAGGAGACCCCTGCGAGGCTGCACTTGTACGCACATACGCCCAGCACACACAAAATGAAAACCCGGCACGCAAATAGACCCGGCACGCAAATAGACCCGGCACGCAAATAGACCCGGCACGCACACAACAGGAGCTGTGTGCGTGCCGGGCCATGTGTGTGCCGGGTTTATGTGCGTGGCGGGCGTATGTGCGTGCCGGGCAGAGGATTAGTGATCAGGACGGGGCGGTTTGCACATGACACCCCCGCGGCAAACACAAAGAGTAAAGACGAGGAATAATAACAGAGAACAATGCCTAGCCCTTTGTGTTTGGCAGAAATACCATAATCCACAACATACCCCCCCCAACATATCACTCCTGTAAAAAATCGAGAAAAAATTCTTGTCACTTGACCACTTTGTCAAGTGACAAAATAATCGAGGTTTTGTTGTTTTTCAGTTCACCAAGAAGTCAAGTGATAAGCTATTTGAATTTTCACACTTTTTCAATTTATGAAAATGGCTATCACTTGACTTCTCAATAGTTTCTTGATAGTCAAGTGACAAAAAAAACTTTAAATTTGCATTTATTTGGCAGTTTAACGAGAAGTCAAGTGAAAAGCCATTTTCATAAATTGAAAAATGTGAAATTTCAAATGGCTTATCAATTGACTACTCGGTAAACTGCAAAAATCAAAAGTTTGATTTTTGTCACTTTACCAAGTGGTCAAGTGACAATAGAAGTCGAGATTTTAGATTTTTTGCAGGGGTCATCTGTTGGGGGTATGTTGACAGTGACACCGAGCACGCGCACACACACCAGTTGACATCAAAGTTTGTGTCAAAAAAGTTCAATTCAACTTTGGGTAATTCTGTGCTTTTGACTTTACTGTGTGATAGAGTATATAAAAATAACTCTTCCATCGCGGCACTTTATTTTCATTGCTTCTATTAAATGTGATGCAGTGTGTGGGGCCATGGAGCGGGGGGTTCAGGATAAAGTTGCCAAAACCCCCCAACCCCCCTGAAAGTAAGTAAAAATGGGCACATAAGCAAGCAAGCGGGGGTGGCGCACCTCTGCCGACCAAGGCTCATTCCGAATGTATACCCGCCCCGAATGAATACCCGGTCCGAATGTATACCCGCTCCGAAGGTAAGCCCGGCCCGAAGGTAACTGATGCTACCTTCGGGCCGGGCTTACCTTCGGAGCGGGTATGCTTCCATTCGGGGCGGGTATACATTCGGGGGCGGGTTTACATTCGGAGAGGCACAGGCTCACCTCTGCCCCTTTCTTTGCAATCCTTGTCAATAGACCGCGCGCTCTCCGGGATCCGTTCCCACTCGATCTCGTTGAGTTCGTGCCCGTCGAACACGTCCACCATCTCTTCATACGAGTTGTCATCGTCCGCAGTGACCGACATGAATTCGCCGCCGTAAGACAGTTTGATCGTCGCTTTGGACGGTTCCATCGTTGGCCGAATTTCCGAACGCTTTAGGGGACCTGGATAGAAAGCTGGCATCAACGGTGGACAAGTAAAGTCAAGTGTCAAATGTCAATTGTCAATGTCCGAATTTGTAAATGCATGTGTCAAAATTTCAGTTGAAAAAATATTTATTATTTGTCTTGATTGACATTTTACAGGACGTTTGACACTTGATTTTACACTTCACAGGGGTCGAGTCGGGACTGCCCCCTGGCATCACTCATAACATTACTTTCTACTTTACTTTTCACCTAACGATGGAACTCGTCTTTTTTCAACGACTACGTTTATGCCTTTTTATGTATTAAACAGCAGGGGGCAGTCCCAAGCCCTGTAAAGTGTAAAGTAAAGTGTCAAATGTAAAGTCAAGTGCAAAGTAACGTGTCAATCAAAACAAAAAAGAAAATATTTATTACTGAACTTTGCATGACAATTGACAGTTTACTTTGCATTTGACTTAACATTTGACACTTTACTTTACACTTTACAGGGCTTGGGATTGCCACCTGGAGCCTACTCAGCATCTACTATCTGATTTCTAATACCAAGATTTTTAAATGCAATTCAGCGCTCGCTGAACTAAAAACGTTCGAACGCTGAACTGAAGTTTCAGTGTACCGTATTTCCTCGAAATACCCCCCCTCTCGAGACCACTAAGAAACAATCACCCCCCCCCCCCTCGAAATACCCCCCCCCAGATTGAGTGTAAAGAGAACGTACATGATTACCTCCGTAGGAACACAGTATGTGTTCTGCGTAGTGCAGAACACACGTTAAAACAGTGTCGGAATCACGTTAGAACAATGTTTATACCATCTACGTACTAATATTAGTCTACAGGAGTCTATACATGTCAGTTATTGACGCATTTTTCTACCCCAGAGCACATCACAAACAACGATTTTGTACTAGGATTTCAAAAAATTTCTTGCGAAATAATAACCCCCCCTTCGAAATACCCCCCCCCTCGTTTAACCCCCCCCCCCCCTCTCGGGAGCACTATGAAACAATCACCCCCCGGGGGGTATTTCGAGGAAATACGGTATACTCCAGCGACATTACACCTTACGATGAAATCTACCATAACCCATCTGAATAAGAGAACAAACAAAAAAAATTTTCATTATATTTATCAAAGCAATTTGATGAATATGATGAAAACAAATCTGTTTGTTCTTTTATTCAGATGGGATATGGTAGATTTCATTGTAAGGTGTAATGTCGCTGGAGTATACGTGCAACATAAACTACCTACTAAAAATTACGTTGCTTGCACTTTTTTCAGCGTTGTTTAAAGTTAAAGCATTAAAGTTTTGAAAGGCACAAACCTGCGGTACAGCGGACGATTATAGAACAACAGCAAGTAGCTGATAGAAATAACAATTTCAAAATACGGCCAGTCGCTAAAATTTAATTAAATCTGCAAACAGGTGGGGTTCGAACGATATGAATTTTGGATAGGCTGGAGGGGGGTTGGGTTGGCTGGAGGAAGGTTTATCCCGATTTCGCGTTGAAAAACATTCCAATAAAAGCTCCAAATCTGTTGTGTGTGTGATGTGCCAATGGCGCCACACACGTTAGATGTCAACTGACTTTGGGTCAACTTAACTTTTGTTAATAATGTGATTTAAACTTTCCTATCTGATCGAGCAAATTTTTTCAGAGAATGACACTCAATTTTCATTGATTCTGGTAAGTGTGTTGCTTTGAAAATTCTTTTTGTGTTTTAGTTGACATTGAGTTGACACAAATTTGCGATGTCAACTAGCGCGTGTGGGCCCAATACAGGGGTATCTTGATTTTCGACTCTCTGCGTGGTTGGATAGATAGCAAATCGCTCCCCCGGAGAAATAGATAACTAAAAATTTGTCTGGGGGGTTGGGGGGTTGGGAGGTTGGGTGGGAGGGGGGGGGGGTTCGCAGGGTTCAATATATAGGCCTTTTCCGGGTGTAG
>OZ038451.1:26892548-26937281 GCA_964036195.1 Sphaerolaimus hirsutus | reverse complement strand
AGTGCAAAGAAGTTGTAACTTACATCTCTCTTTGCCAAAATTGATAGAGCTACTGTATTTACGCCATTGTTTCCCTCTCTAACTCCACCCTGTTAGCTGAGTGTAGAAAAAAGAAAAAATACCCACTCCCTCTAAAAAAACCCACTCCCTGATAAAACTCGCCTCTGATTGATGTCTATGAAAACATTCATGGAAAAAAATATGTCATGTTTGTTTTCTTTTTAGTCATATTTTCTTTTGTCAGTATTATGGGGCTATTTACAGCAGCCCTTATAAGGGACCGGTCGAGATGGTTACACACGCTGACACATATTCTTTGGGAGTGTGTATAGAGATTGTTTGATTTGTCTCAATTTTGGCATGTGTTTACTCCTTCATTTACTGAGTACGCATGCCAAACTTCAGCTCAGAACAGTTAGCGGTTCTTATTTTCAAATTTTTTTATTTTTGTCAATCACTGTATTTTTGTATAGTGAACAAAATCCCACTGGGGACCGGTTCCTGGTGAGAACAGAAAGGTCCCAGACGCAGTCCAAACATCCCTGGTGAGAAATTTTTTTCATAAACAAATAATTTTGGTCCCTTACACAGTCCATTCGGTCATTGTGCCACACAAAAATTTGTTTTACTTGTAAGGGACCAAAATTATTTGTTTATGAAAAAAATTTCTCACCAGGGATGTTTGGACTGCGTCGGGGAACTTTCTGTCGTCACCAGGGACCGGTCCCATGTGGGATTTCATTCACTATACAAAAATACAGTGGTTGACAAAAATAAAAGCATTAAAAAATAAGAACCGCTAATTGCTCTGAGCTGAAATTTGGCATGCGTACTCACTAAATGAATAAGTAAGCACATTGAGACAAATCAAAGTAAACACACAAAAATTGAGACAAATTGAAAAATTTCTATACACCCTCCCAACGATGTTACATCAGCGCATGTAACCATCTTGAAGAAATTTTGCACATGCAAATTTTGTGATGATAAACATAATTAATATGCATACAAGCCATACACATAAATTATTGACTTTTGAAAACAATTATTTTCCACCTGGGACCGCCCCCTTATAAGGGCTGCTGTAAATAGCCCCATAATACTGACAAAAGAATATATGACTAAAAAGAAAACAAACATGACATAATTTTTTCCATGAATGTTTTCATAGACTTCAATCGGAGGCGAGTTCTATCAGGGAGTGGGGTTTTTTTAGAGGGAGTGGGTATTTTTTCTTTTTTTTACACTCAGCTAACAGGGGGGAGTTAGAGAGGGAAACAATGGAGTAAATACAGTAGCTCTATCAATTTTGGCAAAGAGAGATGTAAGTTACAACTTCTTTGCACTGTCTGCAAGTACCACGCAGGAATCGTGCACTAAAAAACCAACCAAATACCAATCAATCTCAATCACATCTTACTCAAGCAAGGAATTACTCAATGAGGAGAGATTTATTCAAAGGGGTGTTATTCAAGGTTCGGTTTTTGGAAGGGGGTGGGGGTATTCAAAGTGGGAATTATTCAATGTGAACTATTTTATCTAAAGGATGGATTTATTCAAGGGGCATTATTCAAGGCCAACTTTATAGAGGAGTTATTTGAGGGAGGTTTTTCAATGTTCAGTTTTTCAAGTGGGGTGGGGGTATTCAAAGTGGAATTTATTGAGGGCTCAATTGAGTAGCTGTTTCAATTTTGACAATGAAACATGTAGGTTAAAAGTTTTCTGCACTTTGTAAAAGTACCATGCAGAAACCATGTGTTTAGTGATGGAATAAGCGCCAAGCGCCAAACGCGCCATGGTGCTTTTCCTAACCATGGCGCCAAGCACCAATGGAGCCAGAGCGTTTTAGTGCCAAGCGCCAAATGTGCCATGGCGCTTTTCTGGATTTCACCAATGGCACCAGGAGGGTATGGCGCCAAGCGCCAATGGCGCCAGAGCCAAAGTCAAAATGTGGTTTTATTATGTGGCACGATGTCCCAAACAGTATTTTCAGCTATCAATCCCTGGGAGGAGTGATTTGCTATCTACCGAACCCCTGAGAGGAACAAAATCCTGGATACCCCTGACTCAGACGATAACCATAATGTAAAGATAAGTATCCAAATACATATAAAATATAGATCGCATAATAATCCTTGTCCTAATGTAACTCAGTCATATTTTTACATGTGTTCTGCATAACACAGATCACAAAATACAGTTAATTTACATCCTCTTTACACTCATTTTGGGTGGGGGTATTTCCAGAGGGTATTATTTCCCCAGCTTACTCAGACCTGGTGGCAGTCCCAAGCCTTGTTAAGTAAAGTGTCAAATGTAAAATTAGTTAATGCAAAGTAAAGTGTCAATTGTCATGAACACTATCAGATGTAAAGTCAAATGTAAAGTCAAGTCTCAACTGTGTATCAAAATCTTACTTTTGTAAATCTACTTATTACTTTTGTATTTATCTTGTGGGGCGCTAAGTTGGCAAACTCAGGCGAGTTACTAATCTATTCCAATTTGTCAGAAAACATTGACACAGTTTGGAAACTAATTTGATAGAGTTGGAAACTGTAAATAGTGTTGTAAACTGTTCCTAAATATAAGCAGAGCAGATTATGAATTAAGTATAATAATCACTTCCTAAAAATGTGTATTTGATAGTTGAGCAAATTGGGGTTTAATCAAGGTAAATGAATGTCATAGTTGAAATTGGCATGAGATTCCATATATAAAACATGTCAAATATATTTATATGTGAATAGAGTATTGCGAAGTTAATTGAATATGTCTACGCCAAAGGCTATGTAAAGTATATGCTAGTCAAATATGCAGGGCACCATTTCTCTATTAGGACGCTTGTTCAAAGAATGTAAAGTATGTAAAGTAAAGTAAAGAGAATATATTATAACAAGGTTTGATGCTTCCATTTTACATGTAAACCATACAAATGTATATATATAATAATAACCAGAAAATTATGGTGAGTCAAATGAGCCTAATTTTATATCCATAAACCTAATTATAACATAATTGACCTTTTAACCTGAATATTCTCAATAATCCTACAATAACTTATAAGACACTTTCTTACTCAAATATTTTCCATGGAGAAATAATATAGTGTATGAAAACTGAAGATTAGTTGTGGTAAAATAATATAGTGCATGAATAGAAATAGTTTGTGTGGATAAATTACACAGTGCATGAAATAAATATGGACAAATTACTCCTAATTGTTACTTCTCTGTATTCTCTATCCATCCATTCCACTACGGTCAACACACCATTTTAAATGCTGGCGCCAGGCGCCAATAGCGCCACCAGAAAATGGCACCAAGCGCCAAAAGCACCATGGCGCTTTCTCAGATGCCGGCACCAAGCGCCAATGGCACCAGAGCATTTTAGCGCCACATGCCAAAAGCGCCATGGCACTTTTTGCTTTGGCGCTAGCGCCAGGCGCCAAAAGCGCCATGGCGCTTTTCCATCACTACATGTGCATATTATGTTGGAGCAGAGTAAAACACATGCAAACATCAAATGCTCCACTTGATTAATCGAACATTGACTACTCAATTGCATCAATGTGAACTTTTTCAATTTACAAGTGTGTCCCATTGCAAAATACAGTTTATGCCACAATAAATACCCCATTGTAAAAAAACAATTGTAAGAATAATCTGTCACTTACATAGCCATTCAAAGTAATTATTGCTGTGCACCACAGATCATCATAAATCACAATCTTGATCATTTGGAGATCAAAAAATGTTTCTGCATGCCATATGGAAAATAATAATAGTGTGTAAACTAGAAATGGGCATAGACCACATGCTGGGGGCACTCCCAGACCCTTTAAAAGACCCTGTAAAGTGTCAAAGACCCTGTAAAATGTCATGTGTCATGTAAAACCCTGTAAAGCGTCATGTGTCATGTAAAAGACCCAGTTAATTGTCAAATGTCATGTAAGAGACCCTGTAAAGTACCATGTGTATCCAAATCTTATGTTTTTGTATCCAAATCTTATGTTTTTGTATCCAAATTTTATGTAAACGGTAAGATTTGGATACAAAAACATAAGATTTGGATATGATAAGAAAAGATTTGGATACACATGACACTTTACAGGGTATTTTACATGACACATGACATTTTACAGGGTCTTTGACACTTTTCAGGGTCTTTTACAGGGTCTAGGAATGGCAGCTGAGAATCAGAACATAAATATGGAAGCTCCAGGTGATTATGATCATTTAAAGAGTTTATTGGTGAAAATCGGTTGAGAAATGGCTGAGATATTGAGTTCTGAAATTGCATGCATTTTCATTCAACTGGATCAAATCAGCATATGAAATTTACACATCACTAATGCAACCACAAAAATTGAATCTGCACGCTGTCCTGGTGATTTTAAGTGTTGACCAATCCAAAACAGCCCATAAATGACCAACTTTTTAAGCTTCAAAATCAATGTCCAGATTAGGCATACAAAATGAACACCTTTGTATAGACCCCCCTTATCTCAGGACTGGGGGATTATTTGAGCAAACAATAATTTTTGGTCATAGCCCAGACCCCAAACCCCAACATACTTTAATGACATCAAAATCAGCCAATGTACAACAGCATGTAAAAAGTCCCTGGACAGTGTTTGCCGTTCGCTATGGTCATAAAATCGTAACACGTTAATATATTAATAAAGTATTTGCTTGATTAATCCCCCCCTTGAATAATTCCCCCCTCGAATAATCCCCCCCTGTTGGACGCGTGAGGAAAAAATTATTTCCCCCTCTTGAATAATCCCCCCCATGAATGAACTAAAAATACTGCTCATCTTAAAAAAGACAATCGATGACGCCAGACCAAGCAAAAAACACATGTCCGGTTTGATTCATCGAATGGAAATGCAGTACATCCGGTGTGCATCAATGCAATGGAATGTGCAACGTTGTACACAATCAATGTACACTGACGCTGACGCTGACCATATTTAGGTGTTTGATAAATTGAATTTCAATGAAGTGTGAAATTTGAGCAAAAATGTAACATTAACCTATCTTGGAAAAAGCGTATTTTGCAAAATGAATTGATATAAACACGCTGGATAACTTGGACAAAATAATTATTCCCCCCCTCGAATAATTCCCCCCTTGAATAATCCCCCCCTGAAAAAAGTCTGACGAAATAATAATCCCCCAGGGGGATTATTCAAGCAAATACGGTATATAATTTATTTATATAATATAAATTTTCGTGTGGTACTGGGGCCAAACGACCCCGGTCGGGGACCAAAATTTGTTGTATACCGAAAAAAAATTTTCTCACCGGGGTCGTTTAGCCCCGACCGGGGACAATAACCACAAAGCATCAAAAAGTGCCATAAATTTTCGTGTGGTACCGGGGCCAAACGACCCCGGTCGGGGACCAAAATTTGTTGTATACTGAAAAAAAATTTTCTCACCGGGGTCGTTTGGCCCCGACCGGGGACATTTCGATATTGCCGGGGACCGGACCCCGGCAAGATTACATGCACTATAGAAAAATATAGTGATTAACAAAAATAAAAGCGTTAAAAAAATAAGAACCGCTTATCGCCCTGAGCTGAAATTTTGCATGCGCGCTCACTACATGCAGGAGTATACGCATGCAAAAATTCAGACAAATCCAACAAAAATTTGACACTCCCTCAAAGAAAATACATCAGAGCATATAACCATCTTGCAAAAAAATTGTGCATGCTAATTTGGTGATAATTCACCTAATTAACATGAAAATAACACATAGACACAAATTATCAACTTTTGAAAAAATTTATTTTTTGCCGGGTCCCGGTCCCCGGCCGGGACCTGTGTAAATAGCCCTAATAAATTGAGAATTTTCAATAAAAGAAAGAAGTGATTTCAGGCGCGCAACGTAACTATGTTGATTGTACTCGGCGCCGCCCTTTTCATTTAAGATTTTTTTGTGGAACGTGTCAACATTTGATGAAATCAACATTCAACATGAAGTCAAATATGATGTAAAATGTCACACAAATTTGTCAATTGTCATGCAAAATGTAAAAATTTCAGTAATAAATTTTTCCTTTTTTTCATTGACATTTTACATGACATTTGACACTTGACTTTACAGGGTGCGGGACTGCTCCCAGGGCTATAAACGCTGGCCAACCAGTATAAAAGATGCTAGGTAATTGTACCATTAATAGGTGAATTTATATAAAAGCTGGCAATCTGTCTGGTTAGTGGAACAGTCTAAACAGATGCGTATTCGCATTGCAGTCTGATCTCTGCTTTTTGAACACGTTTTTATTTTTGATTGGATTGTGCTTCACTGTTGTAAGTCGTTTCTTGTCATTATCGAATGTCTCGATTTATTATGTCTCGTAAATATTTATGTATCATACAGTACACTTTGATACGCTTGCTCTGTTGTGGTGTGATTCGGTGATTTGTGACTCTGTTTGGTTACAATTTAGCGGGATATTCACTTCCCAAGTTCCTCTGATAGCTGGTACGAAAAATCGATGTATTTTCATAAAAACATTAGCATTCTCAATCGAAATGCAAACATCGCTCTAAAACATGATCTCACGGTCGTCGGTTATGTTATTGTTCTGTGAAGTGTTGGGTTTGAAGTCCACCCAAGTTCGGCCCCCTATTTTTGATTTCACTTCGGATGCCTATCTCCAGCTGTGGGCAGGGTGGAACGCTAATAATTGGGTACCGATCCTGTAGTGAGTCGCCTTGTTCCCTTCCATTCATGAAGAGTAGAGGGGGTTACACCTATATACCACCCAATTATTAGCTTTCCACCCTGCCCACAGCCAGAGATAGGGCATCCAAAGTGACATCAAAAATAGGGGACCTGACTTGGGTGGGCAGGCATTTATTTGTCATTGTGCTTTGGAAAATACCATTTTTTTCTAATTCAGACGGGTCCATTGCTGATTTTAACATTTTTTTACATGCATTTTCAAATTGATAGTGAATATTTAGTTTATTTAAATATTTTAAATGTCTAAGTATGCCGTATTTCTCCGTTCATAACACCCGGGTGTTATACCAATTTCGAGCGATTTTCAGCAACTTTTTTTAAAAACTTGTATAACACCGGGGTGTTATGTCAATGGGGGGTGTTATGCACTGCAACTTTATTAAAATCATATTTCACCATGAAATCAAAATTCAAACAACAAAACAGCAAAATACCCTCAATCCTCGAATAAGACCCAGGGGAGTTATTTTTTCATCAGAAGTTTTGGAGGGGGGAGTTATTCAAGGGGGGTCTTATTCGAGGATTTGCGGTATAGAGTGAAAAAGTTCCCGTGTGCTTTCAATTAATTTTCTACCAATGTCCTTACATATATTTTTGGTTCGCCGGGGTGCTACAAAACTGTGTAACACCCAGGGTGTTATGCACGGGGGGGTGCTATAAACGGAGAAATACAGTAATATCTATTTTGTGTGATCCACATTTCAGAGACTATAAAAATGTTCGTGAACCTACTCCAGACGGTCACATTGAATCACACTGCCCTCAACCAGCAAAATCCGCGACATTGTTGTACGTTTCAATGGCACTCATCGCTAAAACTCCAATCGCGAGTGCGCCAATTAAAAGTCGCTTCTGTTTCGGCCTTTCTTCTTGTGCCAGTCTCTCTTCGGCAATTTCACACCCCTGTCTGACTTTTCCCTGCGCAAGTTGCCCGCTATTTATCACCTTCGAATCAGCGCTATATTTAAGGACGCTATTGAAAATTGGCGAATTTGGTAATGTACCGTATTTCCTCGAAATGCCCCCAGGGGGGTTATTTTTGCATAATTGAAATTTTGAGGGGGTATTTCGAGGGGTGTGTATTATTTCGCCAGAAATTTCTTGAACTCTCAGCTCAGAAATTTTGCACTGGTTATTGTGCATTTTTATTGCTCAATGCCTATCTTCACGAGGTGTTGGTAGTGACAGCGTTTGCATGAATAACTTGAGAATGAGTGGAGCTATCGCAGCCATATTTTTAGGGATCCTTTCGTATTTACTTGTTAATGTTGACCTAAAATTTCACGTTTATCCGACTTCCCAGTGACAAGTCATTCGAAATCTAGAGGGGGCGTCTAAATTGCCGCACCCTGTATGAGTGTCTAATGACTGACCGTATTTCCTCAGAATACCCCCACCCCAGGGTTTTTTTTCAGATTGACAATTTTGAGGGGGGGGGGGTATTTCGAGAGGGAAGTATTTTGTGGATACCGTATTACCTCGAATTATCCCCCCCCCCCTTGAATTAACCCCCCCCCTCGAATTAACCCCCCCTCAAAATGGGCTGGGGGAATAATAAACCCCCCCCTCGAAATACCCCCCCCCCTTCGGAAGTATGTACGTCATGTACATAATAAATACGTCATGTACGCAATGTACATGATGTATATTACTGTTAATTTGCATTGCAGCTACACATAGAGTAGTTTGTGTAGCTATCTACGTTTTTATGTCCAAATATATCCTGTTTGGACACATTTATTACCTATTTTGGGTACGCAAATGCCTACTATTTACGACGATCCTTACGAAAATTTCTGACGAAATAATAAAACCCCCCCTCGAATAACCCCCCCCCCCCTCGAATTAACCCCCCCTCAAATTTTGCTGGCGAAATAATAAACCCCCATGGGGGTATTTCGAGGTAATACGGTATATGGTATATAAGTAATTAGATGGTATAAACCATATTTAAACGTAACCAACAATGGGTAAGTTCTCAAAACAAAAAAAAACTTTCAAAATAAAAAATATGCGTTCCACGTTGACACTACATTTCCATAACCCTATGTCATACAAAATACCATATTATGAAGCAGTGTATTTTAGGGATTTTGATTGCATCGATTTCAAATGTGCACTACATTACCATAACACTTAAATGAGACTCCTAAAACTGAGACGCTTAAAAATTCCACTTATGAAATGATGCATTTCAGGGTTTTTGATTGGCTTAGAACACCACAAAAAACCACTGAAGGTAGGAGAAAATCATGCTGTTAACATTGCATAAAATATTGCAATGGTTCATACTTTGAACAAGTATAATGTTAAATCTACACATATACTCGGCGGACATGATACTCTGCCCTCCCACTCATTTATGTCACGTTGGAAACGTGCCAATGATGATAAAGCATGCGATTTTTGTATAAAACATGGAAAAATCATTGTTGTTTATAAGTTAACATACACCTTTATAACAGAGAATACTTTTGTCAACTTTTTATGATAATTAACGATGGCAAAAAAAATATTCAAAAATTCGAAAACGTTTTAGAATTTTCGAATTTTTTTGAACTTTTCGAATTTTTGAGCACGCGGTGAAAAAAATACATAAAAATCGATATTTTTTTCAAAAGATTCTAAAAAACTTTTCGATTTTTTTGGGAATTCAAGGCATTGATATGTATTCTAAGTTCAACGTTCTAAATCAATTGACATTTGACTTGCGGTGTGTCTGAGCTGTAATACAAACGTAAAAACGTTGAGTCTGAGTTCTCTAGAAAGGGGTTATGATTCGAGAGAAGTGTGTGCAGTAACTACAGATGATTTGCTTGTATTGGCATTGATTTTGAAAATGTTTTGGTTTCATTGCCTTTCCCTGTTTTTGTAATGATGAGTGAATGAAACAAAGATATAAACTGGTCCACATAAGTGCTGTGATTGATGTAAATGTTGAACAACTGTGGAAATAAATGTTGAGAAAGTTATATGAACACAATGACTACCCAAATACCGCATTTAAAGCTTTAAATCCAATTTTTTCCAAAAAAATTAAAAACTATTTAAAAAAATTAAAAAACTACCCCAAAAAATTCGAAAACTACCCAAAAAACTCGAAAATTCAAAAACTAAATTCGAAAAGTATTTTGGGAAAAAAATCGAAAAAGTCGAAAAGTCATTGTAGAAAAATACTTAACAATAAAAATACTTTTTTTCTGGAGGGTTTGCCATCGTTCTGGAGGGTTTGCTAATCGCATGCGTACAAAATCGTTGGCACTCTTCCAGCGGGAACCACATGTGCAGGGTGGAAAGTGGGGTCTACCTCGAGTTGGGGGTCCTGTGCGCACGCGGGGCAGTGGGACGTGAGCACGTCGGCGCACTCGCCACCCTGCGGCTCCGCTGCGTCCGCGTTCGCTGCCAACTTCAGCAGGCACTTGGCGCACTCGTCTCGCCGCGCCTGAAAGTACGCGCTTCTGAGATTTACCCCCTGAGATGAGAAATACCCCCCTCAGATTTTCCACTCTGAAAAAATAAACCCCCTGGGGGTATTTCGAGGAAATACCGTATGCACATACTCACACTGCTCAGTTTAAATCGTGTGCCTTGAATTGCTTGGGAAAAAAACTCAAAAACATTTCTGTATTTTCTGTGTTTCCATGTTCTTCAAAATAAAAATTTGAGTTTCTATGTGAGTCTCATTTGTGTTTAACAAAAACACAGAAACTCAATGAGTTTCCATATTTAATGCGTGTTTTTGATATCGTTGGCCAACCGTGACTAGTCTGTTACAAGAAGCTCCCAGGACCGGGTTTCACTTTCAACCAGAGTTGTTCAAATACTGGTATTTTTGGAAAGTGTAACTGTAAGTGTAAATACACTTTCCAAATTTTAAGTATGGATACCAAAAGTGTAAGAATTTTTAAGATACCCAGGAAAGTGTAAAAAAAGTGTAAGTGTGAAAAAAAATTTAGAAAGAGCTCTCACTGTTGAGCATTAGAAAAAAACACTGTTTTCACCGTTAGATCAATTTATCTATCATTTTCATTCATTATTTCACATTTTACTGCCAATTATGAAACATTTCAGACTGTAACAAATTTAGTGGTATGAAGTTGCCTAATAATGGCACTTTTTCAGTGTTGATATTTTACTGATTAAGCAATGTGATACACACTGTTTAAATGCAAGAATGTACATGCAGCAAATATCAATGCAAAAGCAGTCGACTTTGTGTCCAGCTGGTGAATTTCAATTGATCTTGTCCTTTTTACAAAGGTATGATGAAACTGTAGAATACCATGAGTACTGTCCAAATGTCAGTGATAGTGCTAGTTTGCACATTTTCCATATTTTCTACATTCAATGCATAACTGCATATGTGCACTGTGCAGTAATTTTTTGTACATGAACCTGTTTTATGCTTTCTCAAAAGCATAAAACAGGGCCATCTGAAAGAAAAAAATACACTTTCTGTACCCGGGTATTTTGCCCAGGAAAGTGTAAAAAAAGTGTACGGGTATTTTATGAAAGTGTAAGTGTAAGTGTAAATAAAAATACCCATTTACCCGGGTATTTTGGGTAAGTGTAAATACACTTTCACAACTCTGCTTTCAACTATCATGGGTTTCACCTGCCGTTCTGCACTTTCGAGTAGCTATGACAAGTTGGGACAAGACGAGTTCAAGTCGAGTCGTGTGGCTGAGAGATATTCAAACAGACCTGAGCGGAATCCTGGGCTTTGGCAGCGACGGCCAGCCAGCCGACGAACACGAGCAGAAGCAGCTTCATGTTGCAGCTTCGGTCCTTTGGTTGTCTTCTTCTTTCTTCTTCTTCTTTCTGACTGCGGGCAATCTGATGATATGCTCGCAAAATGCGCTCCCTTTTATACCACCGCCTTTATTGTTGTTACAATGCTCACGGTCATGGCATTGAGCTGTGCCACCCTTGCACAACATCAAAGGCGCGTGCCGCTTGATTGAAATTGAAATCAAAGTTTAATTACCTATGTTTCAGAATGTCCACATTGTTGTAATATCGTCATTGACAGAAGACCATCCAAGTATTTTTACTGGATTTACTACAGCATTGGCTTTTGTGATGTGAGAGTGATATGTGATGTTTACACCAAATAGGGCTACAACTTGACTCGATTTGACTCGTGACTCGCGGCCCAAGATGGGTGACAAAAGACTCGACTCAACCAAAAGCAACTAGGTATGTATTTATATTTACATCGGTACATAAATAAATGGTAGCTATTGGGGCTGGATGGAGCCCACGCCAATGGCATTACTGTGTGGAACCTACAAATGGCGCCATCACCTTGGCACCATTCCAATAGAATAGCAGTCGCCAAAAGAACAGCATGTAGAAACTGCATTTTGTGATGCTATTTGTGAAACTACAGAGTGCCTAAACACAAAAATGTAGAAAAAGGATGGCCACAATGTTTGTAAGGAACGTTATTATAATATTATAGGTACCGTATTTCCTCGAAATACCCCCCTCGAAATACCCCCCCCCCTCGTTCAACCCCCCCCCCCCCTCTCGGGACCACTATGAAACAATCACCCCCCCCCTCGAAATACCCCCCCCCCAAATTGAGTGTAAAGGGAACGTACATGACAATAACTGTAGTTTGTGTTCTGTGCATGGTTGGTTTTAGTAAAATTCTTTTTACTAAAATTGTATTTTATTTTTATTAAAATTGTATTTTATTTTTATTTTATTCATGTTTCAGTTTTTTTTTTATTTTATTCTGAAATGTCATTAATAAAATAAAATGAAACCATTTTACAAATATTTTACAAATATTTTACAAAAATTTTACAAAAAATCGGAAATCTTGGATGCAAGGACATAAAACAATGTGCATGCTAGAAGCATGCAGATGAATACAAAAAAATTTTTATGTAAACTTTCTATAGAATTTAACAGACACTCAAGTTCTTGTAAAATTTTACTAAAATTGTACAAAAATTTGAATTATTGTACAATTTTACTAAAATTTTACAAAAATTCGAATTTTAGTAAAATTGTATTTTTATTTTATTAATTATCCATTTTATTTTATTTTATTTTATTCTCTAATTTTCCATTTTATTTTTATTTTATTTTTATTTTTTTCTGAGATTTTGCCAACCCTGGTTCTGTGCACTGCAGAACACACGTTAAAACAATGTCGGTGTCACGTTAGAACAGTGTACATACCATCTACATACTAATATTAGTCTACAGAACCTTATAAATGGCGGTTTTTGTTGCATTTTTCGACGTCTGCGTACGTTTCAGACGACAATTTGGTACTTGGTTTTCAAAAATTTTCTTGTGAAATAACAACCCCCCCCCCCCTCGAAGTACCCCCCCCTCGTTTAACCCCCCCCCCTCTCGGGATTACTATGAAACAATCACCCCCCGGGGGTATTTTGAGGAAATACGGTATACATACATAATTTTTATCTAGTGTATTTTTCACCACTATTTTCCTAACACTAATTCAACACCATAAAAGTGTAAAATAACGAAGCAATGGTATATAGAACATGCAGCATGCAACAAAATCATGAAAAGTTTCACTTTACACAATGGCCATGATTTTGGATTATCTGCTCACATTTTGTGATGCTATTCCACATTAATAATTAATGCGTGGATTAATGCTTTCTTTTATGTTTGTAATATTTTGTGCACTGCTGTAACCAGCAACGATATAATATTAGGTTGTAAACTAATAAAGTGTGATTTTTGCCATCTCGTACAAATATTCATTTGTGCTTTCCATTGTGTTGTACATTAGTCAAAAGTTATATCACTTTAAAACTTTCGCTCCCCCAACAATAAATAGAAAAATCTGCATGACCAGCAATGCATATGACTTCAGAAATCGATATCTCGGCCATTTCGCAGCCGATTTCCACCAATGAACACTTAAAATGATCAGAAAAACCTGGAAGTTTCATTGTTATGCTCAGGTTATCTGTATTCATCGTTCTTTATTAGTTATTTACATGTATGGGAGGCGGAAGTTTAAAGTTCTATTACTTTTGATTGGAAAGAGTTATTGAATTAATTTTTTTGGTATATGAATCCCCATTGTCTAAAGTGTATGACAGCTTGTTTTGAAAAATTTATTTTTGGTGTTTAAAAACTGGGTCAAATCGGCATACGGAATTTAGACATCACTGATCCGACCTATCTGACCGATCACTCTACTTAATCACTGATCCGACCACAAAAATGGAATCTACTGGTTGCGCCGATCATTTTAAGTGTTGAACGAACCAAATTGGCCCAGAAATGGCTGAGTGAGTAAGCTTCAAAGTGAATGTGTAGATCAGCCATGCAAAATGACCACCTTTTTATAGACCCGCCTTATCTCGGGACTGGGGGATTATTCGAGCAAACAAAAACATTTCTTTATAGCCCAGACCCCAAACCCCTACATACTCAAATGGCATCAAAATCGGTCAACGTACAACATAATGTGGGATGCACAAATGTATATTTGTATGAAATCGAAAAAAGACACTTGCTGTGTCACAAAAAGACACACAAAAGGCAAAAATACAATAAGTGTGCAGTTAATAGGTTACAAATGTAATTAGGTTGTTACATGCCACATATTCAAACTGTTTCTGGCTCTACACACATTAGTTGACAATTTTGCCCTGTTTCTTTTCACATTTTTTTGCCGACAAATATGTAATTATCACGTTGTGACGATTTTCTGTCATTGTGTGGATTCACATTTTGCTGAAAATGGTTCATTTTCCTACTGTGTTAATTTTTTACCCAACAAAATAAACTGGTGGCACATTTAAATGAGAAATCAAGTACCTCATTTTCCATAACAAGCTCACAGAGAAACGTGCAGCCCAATATGGCTGCCATTTGTTGTGGGGGTGCCCACAACATTTGCCTACATAAATGCCAAGTGGCACCCCATGGCACCCCCCTGTTCTGCTGCTACAGATTGTTGAAGATTTTTTGCCAATTTTTTCCTGGAAAATATAAATGAGAATTTTTAAAAAATACAAAAAATAAAGCTGCAGTAAAGTGCGCAGCCAATTTTTTTGTGTGCTGCCAACACAAGCGATGAATACACTCGTGTTGGTGCTTTTTCAAAAAATAAAAAGTCCTTGTGGCTCGCTAAAAGCCATCTTTTGACTGACTGATAAGTTGTGGGTATATTTTGACACCCACTCCACTACCCCCACACAAAAATGGCCCCCAATATACAGACATGTGCCACAAAGCCATGTCAACAATGATTTCGAACTTTGTGATTATAAAAATTGTGATTGTAATTGAAAAACCATGATTTTTCACTTTCTGCACATGACCTAGTTTTTTGTCTCACCCATTCAGACTAGATACATGGCTGATTTGCCATTGTTCCCCATAGGTTTTTTACAGATAATTAGTGCCCACATTGACTGGGCACAAGTATTTTGAAATTTGCTTTGCGACATTGCAGGCGTCAGACACGCTGTCACGCAAGTGCCCTCTTTACACAGGGCCATTTCTTTCATTAGCCATAAAAAATACTTGAGTGCAGAAACAGGGCCCAGGAGCAGCCATATGTTGCCCCTGACACTGAGCAATGCAATTCTGGCCTCCATGATCTCCATGAGTAGCTTGGGATAGTGGATTGTCCACCTTTTCAAACATATGTTTTTCTCAAAAAAAATTTTTTACTTTGATCAACAACGCCATCATTGTGTGGGGCTTCTGGGGGTTCGGAGGGGGTTGAAAAGTTGCTCATACTTACAATCTACCAATGTTAAAAAGATGTTTTACTCTCGAATGTCCATAAAAAGTTTTATTAAAAATTTAATTTTCATCGGGAGCAAAAATTTGTATGGAATTCTCATTTATATTTTCCAGAAAAAATGTGGAAAAAATGTTTCTCTGCACCAAGGGTAGCCTGAGGGGGGTGCCCCCTAGGGTATATATAGTAAATATTTGGGGGCACCCTCACACAAGATGAAAGCCAAACAGCTTGCATGTGGGATTGGTAAAATACAATTAAGTGATTTTCTCATTTATATTTTCCACCAGTTTACGATCTTGTAAGCAAAACGTCATGTAATAATAATTGCCTGTTGCGTGTTAACAAGATTGAATTTGTATTGCCGAAAACCATTTTGTGTGTTATTTTTCGGTGCGCGATTTGACCCCCATGTAAAATAAACACGTAGTGCACGATTTAAAAAGTGTACTTATTGTCGGTAGCATTTGTGCGTGTTAAGTGTGAATGCGAAAATGTGTGAACTCTGCTGCAACGCTGGCCCTACTCAATGTACTATTTAATACTTTTTTGGATGGAGGACTACTTCCTCCCACGTAACAAAAGTTGGGCCGAAGTAGTCCTCGGGCGAAAATAGTCCTCCAGGACTTTATCTCACTTTTAACGAACAACTCGGACGAATTTTAACACTTAAGTTTTCCACTTGCGGAACTCACCCCAGGTAGGGCTCGAAACTCGATTTTTTTCAAACTCGAGTTCGAGTCGCAACCCCAAATTTTTTCCGGTCGAGTCGGCGAGTCGAGTCGGGTGAGCCAGTGAAAGATCGAGTCGAGTTGGGCAAAAATCTCGAGTCTCGAGTCGAGTTAGATGCGTTACTTTTTGATATGACCCTTGCAGTAATTTTTGATATACTCGGCGTACGTGACACTCTGCCCTCACACTGATTTATGTCTCGTGTTGGAAGCGTGCCAATGATTATTAAATCATACGATTTCCGTAAAAATATGAAAAAAATTCATCGATGTGAATATGTTAGTGAATAACATTATTACAACAATCAAGATTGTCATCTTTTTATGAAACTCGGACTCGTTAACCATCGTTGGCACACTTCCAGCGGGAACCACGCGTGCAGGGTGTAAAGTAACCGGAGTTTACTGGTTTCTCTACCAATGTTTTCACACACACTTAATGAAGTCTAAATGCCAACAGTTCATTAAATATCAAGATAAAGCAGAAATAAAACTTTTTATCACTCATGTTGCTACAAATAAAGTTGCAAAAATAAAATCGGCCTAGGGATGGAAAATCTTTTACAACATGTTTTTTTAGATCAGTGCCAACATTGATCAATGCATTTGAGGTGGTGTGTGTGTATTTCACATGTGGCGCTGCACACGCTAGTTTACTGCCACATTTTGGTAAACTCACAAATCGGCTTTGAACGCATTTGAATTTACCATAATGATATATTTGTCAACTGCAGTTGATGGGGATTAAGAATAACTCATATCAGTAAACTCAAATGCGTTTTATCAAAGCTGATTTATGAGTTTACCAAAATCTGGCGCTACACTAGCTTGCACATGCACATTATGTAGAACTGTACGGTAATAAGAAATTTGAGTTTTAGCACCATTCAATACATATGCCAAGCCAGTCCACAATATATCACACATGTGGTGTGGAAATGCGCGCTCCTGCGCAAATTTTTTGATAAATATGTTTAAAATTTCATATCAAAATTGATATTTTAGGACATTATTCAATGGAAACCCTGACTCGAAATTTGCCAAAATTTATGAGTCGAGTTGGGCAAAAACCTCAAGTCTTGAGTTTGGGCCATATTTTTCCGGTCGAGTCAGATGAGTAGAGTCGGTACCCTGTTTTACCCTCGAGTCACGAGTCGAGTTGAGTCGAGTCGAGTTTGAGCCCTAAGTACAGGCCTCAATTTTATGTCATCATACGGTTATTCTGTGCTTGAACTTGGTGTCATTGTCATTGAATATATGAATTTGGTGTCATTGTAATTGAATAATTGAATTTGGTGTCAATTTATGAACTAATCATTGTTTATAGTCCTGCATTGATACATTTCTGACATTGGAAATTTACCGTACGGCGTACCGCACTTTTCTGATTTACTGTACCGTACTATTCACCACAAAATTAATGATTTCCTGTACCGTACCATTAACCGCAAATTAGAAAATTTACCATACCATATGGTTTACCACAAGGCCGTACCGTCTGCCACCCTACCTACAAGAAGTTCAGGTGGGGGGGGGGGCACAGTCACTTTTAAGACAAATGTTTGGGCTACTTTTTGGTACTGCCCAAGTTCCCCAGGATGCCCACAGTCAGGCACAAAAATCAAATTTATCAGTTTTAAGTGTCCCAACTCAAGTGAACGGGGGTTTACATGGTTTGTCAAAATTCCAGAGTAGAGAGCAGAAGTAGAAAGTAGTTTTTCTACAATTGGTAGAATGGTAGAAGCTTGATGGTAATGGGTTTATTAGCTAGGTAGTGTCAACAATAAATGTTTACAGAAAATGAAGGGTGTGCTTCTAAATGTACCGATCTACAAAAAATCGATTTTGAGATAATCGCAATTGAAAGTTTGGAGTATGCAATACCCATACATGGGTATTGGGTATGGGAATTTTGGGTATGGGTATTTCGGCCATATTGTTGGGTATCCACATGCATGGGTATAATCATTGTTTATACACATAACACTAGATATATAACATTTAGTGAATCACATTTTGTGATGCTATTCCACATTTATGCTGCGATTACAGCTTGGGCGTAAAATTGACTGGGCGTAAAATAGATTTTGGGCGTAAAATAAATTACAGATGAATGGATAAAGATATGACATTGTTATTTCAGTCAAAGAAAGCTTAGATGCAGATGTTTCTTGTGTCCAAAGCTCATGAGTTTATTTTATTCGCACTGGGAGTTATGAATTTTAGCACAATTTTGTCAATTATGCACTGTAAGTGGCGTAAAATTAGGGTGTAAAATAATAAAAAATAAATTAGTGCAATTAAAATAAACTGATGAGCTCTGGACACAAGCAACATCTGCATGTGCGCTTTCTTTGACTGAAATTACAAATCCATTCACCTGTAATTAATTTTACGCCCAAAAATTAATTTTACGCTGGTCAATTTTACGCCCGAGCTGTAATCACAACATAATAAAAACTGCATGGACGTGGATTAATAGTTTCTCTTAAGTTTGTGAAATTTTGTGCAAGGTGATATTGTTATTGTAATATTGTAGTACCCAACCTCGTTAAAAAATCCCATAAAAACCGTATTTCCTCAAATAACCCCTGTGGGGTTTATTTTTTCAGAGTGGAAATTTTGAGGGGGGGGGGTAGAACGAGGGGTGGGTATATCGAGGGGTGTATTATTTCGCTTGAAATTTTTTGACATCCCAGTACAAAATTGTCATCTGAAACGTACGCAGGCGTTCAAAAATGCAACAAAAACTGCCATGATGACTGTATAGACTTGTATAATGTAGGTAGACGGTCTAAACACGGTTCTCACGGACACAGCAAAAAATAGGTGCGTGGATGCGCGGTGAAGCGTCGTGAAGTGTATTCACGCTGACACTTAACGAAGCTGCTCTGTGCTTCCACACGCTTCACGAAATTTTTCGTGAAGACACTTCACACTATTTTATATGGTGCTGGAACGTAAATGTATCTGCATTTATGTGTGAAGCGTGTGGAAGCGCCAAGCAGCGTGAAGTGCCTTTGGTTGAATTTTGGTCCACGACCGGGGATGTTTGTCCCGGACGGGGGATGAAAAATTTTGGGGACCAAAATTCTGTGTTTACTGAAAAAAATTTCTCACCGGGGACGTTTGGCCCTGGTCAGGGCCATTTCTATTGCTGCTGGGGACCAGGACCGGTCTCCAGCGGGATTTTGTTCACTATACAAAAATACAGTGAACAACAAAAATGAAAGCGTAACAAAAATAAGAACCGGTAACCGCGCTGAGCTGAAATTTGGCATGCAAACTCACTAAACGAAGGAGTACACACATGCCAAAATTCCAACAAATCCAAAAAATTTATACCCTTGCCCAAAGAAAATGCAAAATGCAGAAAATGCATGCAAATTTGGTGATAATTAACCTAATTAATATGCAAACAACCCATACACACCAATTATTGACTTTTGAAAAAATTATTTTTTTTGCTGGGGACCGGTCCCCGGGCCTATGTAAATAGCCATTTTCCAGTATGTTTTTTTCTTCCAAAATTTTGCCAACCCCGCACACAATGGTAAAATCTGTTTTCACTCACTCCTTTGCCATGAACTGAGTAACATATGAATATGTTGTCATTGACATAACTCATGAATGACATAATCCTATAAATTTACATCACAGTATACATGTTGAGTGCAATGTCATCCGTGGGATGTGACGGATTATTCAATAACTACAATATTCTACATTATTCAATAACTACCTATTTGGGGCCATCGTGGATGTGACTGCCCAACCAATAACGTTTTTATCAGTGGATTCATTCATCTTCTACATAGGTATACTCGGCGGACATGACACTCTGCCCTCGCACTCATTTATGTCTCACATTGGAAGCGTGCCAATGATGCTAAAGCATGCGATTTTTGTATAAAAGATAATGAAATAATCGTTGTGAATAAGTATATGACGTAATGCGTTATATTCTAACAGCGATTACTTTTTTCAACTCTATGAAAATCGCATGCGCAAGCCAATTCAACAGTCTCCGAAGTTTCGGTAGTGTACAAGTGTGCGCGGCGCCATATACTTAGACACGTATTTTCACGAAAAAGTAGTTTTTTACGAGTTTGTTTGATTTAGCCTGCCAGCTTTGTTTGATTAAGCCTGCCAGCATTCTGTTACCAGTGTCGTTCTGTTTTTTATATTGTGTTTACTATTGATATACTCGGCGGACATCACACTCAGTATGGAAACCTACCATAACCCATCTGAATAATCAACCAAAAATTATACAGTTTGTAATTTTGGGCGCGTGCGCCTGCGAGTTTATAATTTTGGGAACCCCCTTGAGCGGCGTGGTTCCGGGTTCGGAGTGCCACTGCGTGCTTGCCAATTGATAAACCCTTTAAGCCGGATTTACAGCATCACGATCAATTGGAGGTGATGCGACAAATTCAACATCGCCGCAAATTCAATTATACAAAAACCGTAAGAGCTACAGTTTTCAAAATTGACATGTGGAAAGAACGTACTCGCGTTTATATTGTGTTCAATTTTTTTTGAAAAATATGCAGTGGTTGTAAGGATATGCAGGATATTGATCATTCAATTAATTTTGCAGCGATTTTGCGGCAATTTGTCGGTGGACATATTTGACGGCCGACAAATATCGCTGCAAAATTGGTCGAATGATCAATATCCCGACAACCACTGCATATTTTTCAAAAATTTTTGAACACAATACAGACACGAGTACATTCTTTCCACATGTCAATTTTGAAAACCGTAGCTCTTACGGTTTTTGTATAATTGAATTTGCGGCGATGTTGAATTTGTCGCATCACCTCCAATTGATCGTTATGCTGTAAATCCGGCTTTAAGACCACGCGTAAGGCGTTTATGCCTTAAGGGTTTCCATCGCGGCCTGCCTGGTCTACGGACCTATAGATGTAGGTAGTTAGTACAAACCCTGTTTCAACGTAACATGGACATTGTTGTTAACGTGTATTTTGCATTGGCCGGATCACAAACCGCAGTTTTGTCATGTACGTTCTCTTTACACTCAATTTTGCGGGGGGTATTTCGAGGGGGGCTATTTATTTCATAGTGCCCATTTTGAGGGGGGGGGGGTATTTCGAGGGGGGCTATTTATTTCATAGTGCCCATTTTGAGGGGGGGGGGGTATTTCTAGACGGGAGTATTTCGAGGAAATACGGTAATACTGTTTGTTATAATGTGTGATTTTCAAGTGTATTTAAGCTTCGAATGCAACAAATAAATACACCGTTACGTCGAAAAATATCTGCATTCGCAATTGTGACCATGTAGAGTAGAGTTTATCGCTGCTTACTGAACTTTTGTTCCAATGTGATCCCTCAAACTATTTCTACCGTATATCCTCAAATACGACCCCCCCTCGAATAACTCCTCCCCCTTGAATAACTCCCCCGTCAAAAACACAGACGGAAAAATAACCCCCCCCTCAAATAACTCCCCCCTCTTGAATAAGTCCCCCCTCTGCGTGAAAAATATGCTATAAAATTTACAAAAAAAATCGATGAAAATACAAAAGAATGTTAACGTATGGCAGCGACAGCAGATACATGACATGTACGCAGTGTATAAACACCTTTTTGTTGCTGTTGAACTGTTAAATACATGGATTACATGAGTTGACAGAAGCATTCATACGATTAATTCAGTCCAAGATGCTGGGGAAAAAAATAACTCCCTTCCTTGAATAACTCCTCCCCTTTGAATAAGTCCCCCCTCAAAAACTCTGACGAAAAAATAACTCCCCTGGGGTCTTATTCAAAGATATACGGTATTAGTGATGCAAAGTGTGCGTCAGTGCCGATGGCACAAATGGCCAATAAATATTTACCACTGTGCTTTGGAAAACCATTATTTTCACGTTTAGATTGCTGATTTTAATATTTTCAACATGCATTTTCAAATTGATAGTGAATATTTAGTTTATGATTGACTGAGTATCTATTTTGTGTGAACCATATTTCAGAGACTATAAAAACGTTGGTGAACCTACTCAAGGGGCCAGTTCAGAAAGTGGACAAGTAAAAGCGCAAACGACAAAAGCGAACTAAAATGGTAAGTAAATTGGCAAAAGTGAAGTAAAATGGCAAGTCAAGTTACAAAACTAATGCGTCATTTCACTTGTCATTCTACCTAGCTTCGGCCAATTTACTTGCCATTTCACTTAGCTTTTGCTGCTTTCACTTTGCCACTTGCGGAAGTGGCAACAGATGGTCAGATTGAATCATACTGCCCTCAGAAATTACCGGCAATTTTGACGCCGAGGTTGACCACACCCATAGCCGTAATAGCTCCAATCGCGAGTGCGCCTATCAGTCGCTTCTGCTTCGGCCTTTCCACTTGTGCCAGTCTCGCTTCGGCAATTTCACATCCCTGTCTGACTTGTCCCTGCGGACCAAGTTGCCAGCCATTTATCACCTTGAATCAGCGCTCTGACCAAGGACGCAATTAAAAATTGGCAAATTTGGTAATCTACTGTTCATTTTTGCATAGTTGAAATTTTGAGGGGGGGTAATTCGAGGGGTGTGTATTAGTGCTGGAAAAGCGCCAGGAAAAATGGCGCCAGGTGCCATGGCGCCATTCAAAAAATTGGCGCCGGACGCCAAAGGGCGCCAGAGAAAATGGCGCCAGGCGCCAAAATGGCGCCAAGAGTAAAATTCGCTTTTTCAGCATGTATATCATAGTAGAAGCAATTATCGAAACGAAAAGTGTTATATTTATCACTTTGATGATATTGAAAAGCCACAAAAACTCGTCTTATCTTAATGTAATATTTTCATGTACCGTATTTCTCCGTGTAAAGGACCCCCCGTGCACAACACCCGGGGTGTTACACAGCTGCATAGCACCCCCGGGGTGCTATCCTAGGTTTCAAAAAGATCACCCGATTTGAATTGCATAAATATTGTGCGTGGCGCGCGCCACTCATTGTAATTCGACGCACCGCATTTTTCCATTGAATTGCTGTAGGCTGGGAACCAAAAAAGCAAATTCCTGTTGCAATAAACGCGGCGCGAACATGTAGCCGTACTATCCGCTGAATTCGGAAGTGTTTCCATGTATAACACCCCCTGACCTAACACCCGGGTGTTATACAATTTAAAAAAATGGTTGCTGGAAAGGGTCTCAATTTTGTGTAGCACCCGGGTGCTTTACACGGAGAAATACGGTAATACGCCCCACCCCAAGGAATTTTATTATTTTTTGTAGCAAATTTGGGGGTTAATTCATGGGCGGTTTATTTGAGGGGGTCAATTATTATGCCAAAACATTATAGTATCTATTAATTGCTTGTAAACATACTCAGACAATCAGAGTGAAAAAATAAAACAATAACAGAGATGCATAAGTGTGTACAAGATATGTATAGGTAAGTATGTAAATAGACCATCACATCACATCCTAATGCAACTGCTGCATTTCCTCGAATTACCCCCCCCCCCCACACACACACACACACATACACCCAGGTGGCAGTCCCAAGCCCTGTAAAGTGTAAAGTAAAGTGTCAATCAAAACAAAAAAGAAAAGATTTAGTTATTGAACTTTGCATGACAATTGACACTTTACTTTACTTTTGTCATGACAATTGACACTTTACTTTACTTTTTTCATGACAATTGACACTTTACTTTACACTTTACAGGGCTTGGGACTGCGCCCAGGTCTGGGTGAGCTAGTTTGAATAATATTTACCTCTCCTTATTATAAACTATAGATACCTATAAATCCCTGTTATTGTTGAATTTCTCTGTCTGAGTATGTGGAATTTAACAAAATTACTGATGTATGTATTAATAAAGTCTCCACTGAATAAGCCCCCTTGAATAAACCCTCCTCAAAATTTGCTAGTGAAATTAATAAATCCCCAAGGTACATCTAGAAAATACAGTACAATTATATTTTCAAAATACTATTGGGCCCAGTGTTTGGAGACATATTTGGAGATTTGCAGTTAATGTGGTAT
Source organism: Sphaerolaimus hirsutus (assembly GCA_964036195.1). NCBI lineage: Eukaryota > Metazoa > Nematoda > Chromadorea > Monhysterida > Sphaerolaimidae > Sphaerolaimus > Sphaerolaimus hirsutus. The sequence continues at coordinate 26,913,034 of OZ038451.1, read as the reverse complement.
AAAAAATGCACAAACTTGCAATACTATCAAAAAAATGCAAAGATGACTGTGTTCAATAGCAACTGAATGATATCATTCAGCAGATGAGGCACATCAATATGCAAAAAATTATCTAACTTCCCGACATCTTGGCGCCATCCAAAACAATGGCGCCGGGCGCCAAGTTGGCGCCAGCGAAAATGGCGCCAAGCGCCAAGGGCGCCATGGCGCCATTTATAATAATGGCGCCAGAGAAAAGGGCGCCAAGCGCCAATGGCGCCATGGTGCTGGCGCCATTTGGCGCCATTAAAGGGCGCCAGCGCCATGGCGCCATTCTATCACTAGTGTGTATTATTTCGCCAGAAATGTATTGAACTCGCAGTACTGATTTGATGTGTGTAACTTATGCAGACGTAGAAAAATGCAACAGTAAGTCTGACTTACATATTTACTCGAAATACCCCCAAAAATTCCTTTTTCAGAGTGAAAATTTTGAGGGGTTCAACGTGGGGGGAGGTATTTCGGGGGGGGGGGGTTAAGGGGTCTATAACTCGATAGTGTTCATTTTGAGGGTGGAGGGTTATTTCGAGAGGGGTTTTTTCGAGAATATACTGTATATAAGTATGTAGATGATATGCACCCTATTATAACGTAACCAACGATGGGTAAGTTCTCAAAATAAAAAAAACTTCCAAATACCTTCATTTGGGGGTCGCGGCCGCACGCGGGGCAGTTGGACGTGACGATGTCGGCGCAGTCGCCACTCTGCGCCTCGGCTGCGTCTGCGTTCGCTGCCAACTCCAGCAGACACTTGGAGCACTCGACACGCCCCGCCTGAGATGATGCGCTTTTTATATTGACTTAGATTTTTTTTAAATATTCAATGTCATCTTTTCCATTGGATATTTTCCTTTATTGGTTGGAAAACATTTGTTAGATAGATAGCTGGAACCTATTGACAGCCCACACACTGAAACACTACCAATGGTGCCATGAAAAAGAGCGCCATGCGGAAGGAGGGTGCTGGTTGGAGCCATGGACACTTTTGGCACTTTCAAAATTTAAATAGTTTTTTCCAGAGGGTTTGCCATCGTTACTCACAGGTGAGTATAGAAAACGTAAAGTATTTAGTTTTTACTTTACTTTTACTCATGAGTAAACACGAGTAAATTACTTTTGTCCCCAGAAAATGTGAAAGTGGGTATCTTTGTGAAATTTTGCCCCAATTTTCACTCAATGTGTTTTTGCTTATTTTTGTGCTGTTTATTTTGGTAATTTTGTTGCTATATTTAGCTTTTCTCTCCGTTTTTTTCATTTATGCCTTGAAAATGTCCATAAAACAGCCAGTCTGAAATACGTTTTTCGTACTTGCATACTTTTAAATAGTATGCGAGTAAGTGAGTACTGGTATTTTTTTCTGGAGGAAATGTAAATGTATTTACCATATTTCTCCAATCAAAGCACCCGCCATTCAAAGCCCCCCGTGTTGCTGTGCCGTCCAAAATGTTTAGTGTAAAGCACCCGGGTGGTATACTTCTCATCTGAAAAAAATTTGGTGATCATCTGTTTGTGTAAAAAATATTGTGGAGAGGAAAGAGAGGAAGACCATCTGTTCCATAAGAATTTTGTTGCATGGTGCGTGGCATTTCTTTTAGCACACATATGCCTATTTAATTGCATGCTGCAGCTAAATAAAATGCTTCTGGTGTAATTCACCAGGCAACTTGAAGTGGAGATTGTGTTCAGAGATTTTTGGGTCATGGGACTATTGATTGTGGGGTCATGAGAAAAGTTGATCAGTCACTAGGTATATTACCTTTAGTATCTATCAGTATTGAACAAAACATAGTATAACACCCGATGATTTGCATTGCGCCAGGGTGCTATAAACGGCACTCGAAAAGTAGTTTGAAAATTCCTCCAATTTTGTAAAGCACCAGGGGTGCTTTGATTGGAGGAATACGGTACACAGTACTCGAGTATCCGTATTTATCGAGTAAACGTATATAGGGTATGTTTTAACAACTGTGCCCTGTCATAGTCAAAAACCACCAGGAGATGCGAATGACATCTTATATTCTTTGTTTGGATACTTATTACATCAAAAAATTTGGACCTTATGTACATATTTATGTACTATGCATATTATACATGCACACATTATCTATGCACATACTAACATTGTTCAGTTAACTCATGTGCCTTAAATTGATTGGATAAAAACTCAGAAAACATTCCTGTATTTTCTGTATTTCTGTGTTTCTATGTTCTCCAGAATAAAACATATTTGAGTTTCCATGTTTTTCAAAAATTTTGAGTTTCCGTGTTTTTGTGTTAAACAAAAACACAGAAACTCAATGAGTTTCTGTGTTTAATGTGTGTTTTTGCCATCGTTGGCCATCCGTCACTATCGTAGTCTGTTACAAGAAGCAACCAGGACCGGGTTTCACTTTCAACCATCATGGGTCTCATCTGCCGTTGTGCATTTTCGAGTAGCTATGACTAGTGATGTAAAAGCGCCATGGCGCTGGCGCTTGGCGCTAGCGCCAAAGCAAAAAGCGCCATGGCGCTTTTGGCGCTTGGCGCCTTTTTGCCATTGGCGCTCGTCCCATAAACAAGGCCATGTATAGCTGCGATGTAAATTCACAGCTATTTATGTATCATGTTCATTGGATACATGATCTACCTTATTCCAGACGGGGTGTATTTCGAGGGGGGGGGGTAATAAAAGGGGGTATTTCGAGGAAATATGGTATATGTGTATACACTTACACTGGATAGTGTTACTTGTCAGCAAGCTTTGAATTGGGATGGCAACCAGTTGACAAGCAGATAGATAGCACTGCATTTGCATCGCTGCACTTTATGCAGCAAAATTTTTTGGCGCTGGCGCCATTGGCGCTTGGCGCCATGGTCTTGAAAAGCGCCATGGCGCTTTTGGCGCTTGGCGCTATTTTGCTGTGGCGCCATTGGCGCTTGGCGCTCGCATGCCAAAAGCGCCATGGCGCTTTTGGCGCTTGGCGCCAAAAGTCTGGCGCTTTTTACATCACTAGCTATGACAAGTTGGGACAAGACGAGTTCAAGTCGAGTCGTGTGGCTGACAGATATTCAAACAGACCTGGGCGGAATCCTGGGCTTTGGCAGCGACGGCCAGCCAGCCGACGAACACGAGCAGAAGCAGCTTCATGTTGCAGCTTCGGTCCTTTGGTTGTCTTCTTTCTGACTGTGGGCAATCTGATGATATGCTCGCAAAATGCGCTCCCTTTTATACCACCGCCTTTATTGTTGTTACAATGCTCACGGTCATGGCATTGAGCTGTGCCACCCTTGCACAACATCAAAGGCGCGTGCCGCTTGATTGAAATTGAAATCAAAGTTTCATTACCTATGTTTCAAAATGTCCACATTGTTGTAATATCGTCGTTGACAGAAAACCATCCAAGTAATACTGAAATTACCTACTACAGCATTGGCTTTGTGATGTTGGGAGTGATATGTGATGTACTGTATTTCCTTGAAATACTTCCCAGGGGTTTATTTTTGTCAGAGTGAGAATTTTGAGGAGGTGCGGGGGTATTTCTAGGGGGGGGGGGTAATCCGAAGGGGGGTTTATTATCTCACCAGCAGTTTTTTGAACTCCCAGTACTAATAATGTATGCAGACATAGAAATATGCAACAAAATCCACAATGTATAAGAGTCTACAGCCTTATACACTACCGTGCAGAATAGTTGGGACTTTTAACAATAGAGATTAACAATAGAACAACAAGAACAAGAACAATTTAGTCACCAAATAGCCCCACTGACTAGTATGCCTACCTCCATTTCCAAGTGGCTGGCAATGGATGGAAAAATGTGGCTAAAATAAATACATACTTACAACAGTTACCCTATTTGCACTACCATCTCCTGTTCTAGCTTAAAAAATTCCCTGCCGATCACAGAGCTTAGCAACACAGTTGGCAGTCACCATATTGAAAATTTTGTTTGAAAATGAATAGAGGCATTGAATGCAGATTTTAAAATAAGAAACTGGGCAGCTATTGCCCAAAACAAGCAGAGCCCTAACTACTCTGAACCACAAACAAAGTGAGTGCATTATGTTACTGCACTAAGAATATATGCACATACAAACTTGAGGACTGGCCATCCAGGGTGCATTATGGTAAGGGGGGGGGGGTATTTCGAGGGGGGGGGGGGGTTAATTCAAGGTAATACGGTACATAGTTTTATCTGGTGTATTTTCCAACACTGTTTTCCTAACACTAATTCACCCCCTATAAAGTGTAAAATAACTAAGCAATGGTATGTAGAACAAGCAGCATGCAACAATATCATGAATAGGTAGTTTCACTTTACACAATGGCCATGATTTTGGATATCTGCTTACATTTTGTGATTCTATTCCACATTAATAATTAATGCATAAACATGGATTAATTATTTCTTTTATGTTTGTGAAATTTTGTGCACTGCTGTAACCAGCAACGATATGCACAGTTATATTGCTATTGTAATATTGTAGAACCCAACCACGTTAAAAATGACCATAAATAGAAATCGGCATTTTCATATGGATGAACTACTAGTGATAAAAATAATCATGAAAATGTATCTGTTGCGACAACAGCTTGGATGTTGTGATGAAATGGCCATGGCACCACTTGAAGTCGCCAATCGGCGCCGCGCCATGGCGCCATTGGCGCCCTTTTTCTGTGACGCCCTTGGCGCATGGCGCTCACTTTCTGAAAGGCGCCATGGCACCCTTGGCGCCTTTTAACGTGGCGCTTTTGGCGCCTGGCACCCTGCCCTAAAAAGGGCGCCAAAATGGCGCCAGCCAGTTTTCTAGGTCAGTGCTGCGTAAACTAGGGTGTCAACAAAAAATTTTGGCGGAAAACGGAAAGGTAAAAAACTTTCACTTTACGGAAAACGGAAAACGGAAAGGTAAAACAAAATTCTGCCGGAAAACGGAAAGGAAAAAAAAATTCACTCAGCGGAAAACGGAAAGTTAAAAAAATTTCACTCAGCGGAAAACGGAAAACGGAAAGGTAAAAAAAATTATCGGCCAGAAAACAGAAAACAGAAAAATGAAATGCCAGAAAACAGAAAACGGAAAGCGAAATTTTCACGGAAACGGAAAAATAAAGTGAAACTAGCACGGACATAGACAAATTTGCAGAAGGAAAACCTGCATGCAGGTTTGTCTGTTTGGCTTTGATTGTGGTAGTTGTACATTCTGTAACTATGGATCCTGCTAGTAACTTCACTTGTAGTTCAAGCTTAACTGAACCAACAAAAAATCATCAAAAGGTAGCAAAAGTAGACTACAACAACAATAAGAATTTAGCAAATATGAACTTTGATGTAACTGAACCATGGTTGGTTTTAGTAAAATTATTTTTACTAAAATTGTATTTTATTTTTATTAAAATTGTATTTTATTTTTATTAAAATTGTATTTTATTTTTATTTTATTCATGTTTCAGTTTATTTTATTTTATTCTGAAATGTCATTAATAAAATAAAATGAAACCATTTTACAAAAATTTTACCAATATTTTACAAAAATTTTACTAAAAATCGGAAATCTTGGATGCAAGGACATAAAACAATGTGCACGCTAGAAGCATGCAGATGAATACAAAAAAAGTTTATGTAAACTTGTGACACGGGTTGCGAGGTAGGTATTTTGTATTTTGACCCCCAGGGGGAGCTAATTGCTCCTCCCAAGGGAAGATAGCTAAAAATGGGTTGTTGTTTTTTTGGGTGGGGGGGGGGCTTGCGGGGTTCAATATATTTATAGGCTTTTTCAAGGTATGGAACGAAGAAAATAAGAAAAAAATCACAAATTAGTGATTTTTAAGGTGAAAATATTTTTAAAAATGTGAAAATTTGCAATTTTGAGCAAAAATATTTCTCAATCACAACAATGAATGACACAACAAGGCACTAGTTCTGCAAATTGGCAGCTAGAAACTTAAGCAACATGATAGAAAACTTTCTATAGAATTGAACAGACACTCGAGTTTTTGTAAAATTTTACTAAAATTGTACAAAAATTTGAATTATTGTACAATTTTACTAAATTTTTTATTGTATTTTTATTTTATTAATTTTCCATTTTATTTTATTTTATTTTATTCTCCAATTTTCCATTTTATTTTTATTTTATTTCACTCAGCGGAAAACGGAAAACGGAAAGGTAAAAAAAATTATCGGCCAGAAAACAGAAAACAGAAAAATGAAATGCCAGAAAACAGAAAACGGAAAGCGAAATTTTCACGGAAACGGAAAAATAAAGTGAAACTAGCACGGACATAGACAAATTTGCAGAAGGAAAACCTGCATGCAGGTTTGTCTGTTTGGCTTTGATTGTGGTAGTTGTACATTCTGTAACTATGGATCCTGCTAGTAACTTCACTTGTAGTTCAAGCTTAACTGAACCAACAAAAAATCATCAAAAGGTAGCAAAAGTAGACTACAACAACAATAAGAATTTAGCAAATATGAACTTTGATGTAACTGAACCATGGTTGGTTTTAGTAAAATTATTTTTACTAAAATTGTATTTTATTTTTATTAAAATTGTATTTTATTTTTATTAAAATTGTATTTTATTTTTATTTTATTCATGTTTCAGTTTATTTTATTTTATTCTGAAATGTCATTAATAAAATAAAATGAAACCATTTTACAAAAATTTTACCAATATTTTACAAAAATTTTACTAAAAATCGGAAATCTTGGATGCAAGGACATAAAACAATGTGCACGCTAGAAGCATGCAGATGAATACAAAAAAAGTTTATGTAAACTTGTGACACGGGTTGCGAGGTAGGTATTTTGTATTTTGACCCCCAGGGGGAGCTAATTGCTCCTCCCAAGGGAAGATAGCTAAAAATGGGTTGTTGTTTTTTTGGGTGGGGGGGGGGGGGCTTGCGGGGTTCAATATATTTATAGGCTTTTTCAAGGTATGGAACGAAGAAAATAAGAAAAAAATCACAAATTAGTGATTTTTAAGGTGAAAATATTTTTAAAAATGTGAAAATTTGCAATTTTGAGCAAAAATATTTCTCAATCACAACAATGAATGACACAACAAGGCACTAGTTCTGCAAATTGGCAGCTAGAAACTTAAGCAACATGATAGAAAACTTTCTATAGAATTGAACAGACACTCGAGTTTTTGTAAAATTTTACTAAAATTGTACAAAAATTTGAATTATTGTACAATTTTACTAAATTTTTTATTGTATTTTTATTTTATTAATTTTCCATTTTATTTTATTTTATTTTATTCTCCAATTTTCCATTTTATTTTTATTTTATTTTTATTTTTTTTCTGAGATTTTGCCAACCCTGAACTGAACAGTAAAAAGTATACTCAGCAGACTGCAAAGTATGTGTCCAAAATTACTTTGTTTTTTTTACAGATTTGGATACAGATAAAAACTATGAATGACACAAGAACCCGGTAGTTAAATACACCATAGTGGAAAAAATAAATATAGATTGGAAAAATAATAGAAAAATGCCAGAAAACTGAAAATCAAACCAGAAAATGGAAAAAAATGGCCTGGAAAAATGGAAACAGAAGGTAAAAAAATTTTAGTCTGAAAGCGGAAAAATGGGCCGGAAAAACGGAGACGGAAAGGTAAAAAATTTCCAGCTGCCGGAAAACGGAAAGGTAAAAATTTTTCAGCTGCCGGAAAATGGAAAATGGAAAGGTAAAAAATTTTCAACTGCCAGAAAACAGAAAGGTAAAAAAATTTCCTGCGGAAAAGCGCAAACGGAAATATGACACCCTAGCGTAAACGTAAAAATAAAAAAGTGTCCGTCGATGGTTCAAAATTCGCTGGGAAAATGGATGGAGTCGTGTGAGCGGATAGACATCTTTCATCCAATGTTCATCAAACGTCAATATCTGACAGATCAGAAGCTGAGAATGATGAACCGTAAACTTTCAGACTTGTAAATCAGCGGACTCAATGGTCGGGCAAATATTTTTCAGGGTATTTTTTGAGTCTGGGTATGAACTTTTTGGACTTTTTTGGTCTGTTTTGCTCTTCGCACACTTTTATTGAATTTTCAGTAATACTCAAAAGTACCCCGTACTTGTGAAAAAATACTGGGTACAATGGGTACTGGTACAATTCAAGTACTGTAACAATGGGTATTTGCTCAGTACGCTGTTTCACGCGTATTTTAGAGTAAAAGTGAATACCCAATATCAACTCTGGCCGCTACATGGCCAGCGGGTAGAATTGAGGCGTCTAATTCAAGTTCTTTTATGTATTTTAGGATTCACAGCATTCTGAATTGTTGACATTTGGAAATTGTTCCAAGTATTCTAAAAGCATCAAAAGGGGTCAACAACGAGCCCGTGCCATCCGACCTCGAAACCCATAATCCCACATCTAGACCGACTGAACAGCTAATTCTACCCATCCCACATCTAGGTCCATCACACATCTTAACCCCCCATATAAACACCTTCCCGGTCACGTCCGGCACCCTATTTTTGATCGTTCTTGTGACACCCTATCTCCAGTTCTAGGGCGCGCCAGAAGCTGAAACTTGGGGTAGGTATTGGTGCAACCCCACTCTACTTCTCATGAATTTGGGGGGTCGCGGCGACTCCTCTCAGGGTGGGTCGCCCTAAGTGCAAAATTTTTTTAGGCTTTTTTGGTGTCCCACAGCAGGTCCGGCACCCGCTGATTTCTGAACTGTGGGAGCGGTATAAATCTAAAATTTTGGGTATGTGTTACCAACACCACTCCCCTACTATACACTATTCAATCATGTGAGATTAACGTGAAAAATTTCTCAAAAATTCGCTTATTCTCCAAAAACACCACTCCCCAATAGATCGATGACAAAAAATTCACTTTTTGGAACTTTTTAATTAGACACTTGAAGAGATGGTTTACGATACTTTAAAGGGAAGGATTTGATGTTTAAAGTTATGTAAAGAACCATACCTCTAAAATGCATGCATTGCAAAATTTACTTGGGTAGAATTTCAAAGTGTAAATTTTGCAAATTTTTGTTCCTGCAATGATGTCATTATGATGTCATAAAATTCGCCCCAAGTAAATTTATACCGCTGCCACAGCTCAGAAATCAGCGGGTGCTGGACCTGCTGTGGGACACCAAAAAAGCCAAAAAAAAAATTTTGCACTTAGGATGACCCACCCTGAGAGGGGTCACAGCGACCCCCCCAATTCATGCGAGGTAGAGGGGGGTTGCGCCAATATTTCCCTCAAGTTTCAGCTTCTGGGGCACCCTAGAACTGGGGATAGGATGTAAGAAATATAATCAAAAAATGGGTGCCGGACGTGACCGGGAAGGTGTTTATGTGTGATGGGCACGTGTCGGCAAACACAAAGTGCCTCCAGCTGGTAGCCATTGCGCGAAGTGCTCCGCGCGACTTTGCGTCAAGCAACAGGCCCATGTAGATGTGAGATATGTGACTGTTATTTCAGCACACATCATTGTGTCGTAATTAGGAAATGATATTTTATGACATTAATTTAAATGTTTTTTATGAGCTTTTTTCCTGTGAATTATTTGTTTTGCTGTACTGTTCCCTTGAAACATTTCTATTCCTCCCCTGAAACATTTCCATCCCCTGAAACCACTTCCTTGAAAAAATAAAAATAAAATGGAAAATTTAAAAAAATGATAATAAAATAACTAATTTCAAAATAAAAATTGTGTAAAAATTTGAATTTTTGTAAAATTTCTCTAAAATTGTATTAAAATTTGTATTTTGGTAAAATTGTTTAAAAATTCCTATTTAAAAATTTTTAAACACAAATCATCTATGCCTGCCGCTGTAGGTGGGTGAAGTAACGCGCTGATCACTACTATGAACATGCCGCTAATCCCCAGCCCATCACACATCTAACCCCATCTATGGCGGGTTTAGATGTATGATGGGCCTAGATGTGAGATGGGTCGAATTAGATGTGCGATCGGTCTAGATGTGGAATGGGTTTAGATGTCGGTTAAGCATGGAACGTCAACAACACCTTCAGAAAATGGCAAGTGGTGAAAAATGTGTTATACTCGGCAGACACAATACTGTACAAACATATAGGAGTTATGTCTTCGGCTGGCAGACTGCCAGCCGAAAACTTATCAAACAAAGTGATGAAAAATCAGCATGAAGGCAGAGTTGTTATAACTACCGAATTTTTTGAAAAGTACCTGTACTGGTAAATCCTTTCATTTTTACCCATGTTCAAAAAATACCGAGGTAAAATACTTTTTTTTTTACCCAGTACTTGGGTAAAATTGCATAAAGTATTTTTGAATATTGTTGAGGAAATTGAGTATTTTTGTCAAAGGAGCTTCAAATTGATGATTTTGGGGTACAAATACTTTTCAGGGTATTTTATTGAGTCTGGGTACAAAAATTGTACAACATACAAAATACTCATTTCTCTGAGTGTAAACATTATTTCAACCAATTCGCCATTTTTAGAAATGAACCCTTGGCTCGATTTTGTAAGAACACGGGTAAATGTTTTCATCCATTCTTGCTCCCTTCACAATAACTATGCGCCATGTAAACACCTTCCCGGTCACGTCCGGCACCCCATTTTTGATTTCACTTGTGACATCCTATCTCCAGTTCTAGGGCGTGCCAGAAGCTGAAACTTGGGGGAGATATTGGCGCAACCCCCCTCTACTTTGCTCCATGTAAATAGGCATCCTTTCATCCCAATTGTAGAAAAGGGATCACTTTCATTATATTTACTTTGCATGACCGCTTCTAAAATAATCTATAAAAGCTGGAATATAAACATAAATGTTGGCGCCATTCTGGCGCCCCCTAGGTATAGACAGCGCGCCAGGCGCCACATGAAAATGGCGCCAAGCACCAAGGGCGCCATGGCGTCATCCGAAACAAGAGCACCAAGCGCCAATGGCGCCACAGAGAAAGGGCGCCAAGGGCCAATGGCGCGGCGCCAATTAGCGCCCTCAAATGGCGCCAGCGCCATGGCGCCTCTGGTTCCAAAATGCTGGCTTCTTCCATCCCACTCATAAGCAGCAACTCGAGGACCCACCTTCAGATACACCCAGGAGGGCATCGTCAGCGAGCGCGAACTGTCCCAGCCGTCCTCTCTGAACATGCGCTTAATCCGCCAGACTTCCGCCATCAACTCGAAAACAGCACCCTGCCAACTGCCGGTTCCACATATGCCCTGAGTCTTCCGGGTCAGGCCTCCTACGCACAAATGCCTGGTACGCACAAACGCCCGGTACGCACAAAATTGTGCCCGCCACGCACATCTGCCCGATAACTTACATGGCTGATGATCTTTGCGTACCGGACAGATGGTCACTAATGGCACAGCTTTTTTAACTTCACTGATATCTGAAAATCACTTGAAAAAGTGTCAAGTGAAAAAAACGGTCAAAAATAGCCATTATCCACCGTTTTTTCACTTGACACTTTTTCAAGTGATGTTTAAATATGTGTGAAGTGACAAAAAGTCAACTAATGTCGTTGCGCAACTTTTTTTCACTTCACTCACAAGTGTGATGTGAAAAACACGGTCAAAATGTAAGGTAATGTCATTTCGTACCGGGCAGATGTGCGTGGCGGGCACAATTTTGTGCGTACCGGGCATTTGTGCGTACAAGTGCACCGCCGAGTCTTCCACCCATCCTGGGGGCAGTAACAGACCCTGTAAACTGTAAAGTAAAGTGTAAAATGTCATGTAAAATGTCAATCAAAGCAAATATCATTACCGTACATTGTATTGACAATCTACACTTAACATTACATTTGTGATGACAATCGACACTTTGCATGAAATTTTGCATGACATTTCACACTTTACTTTACACTTGACACGGTCCGGGATTTGCACCTAATTCCGTTCCCACAAACTGTGGCTGAGCGCGTCCTCACTGAGCAGCCGCCGCAGCTCCCTCTCTGAATGGACATCTTCTGAATTCAGTGATAAATAGCCGTGATGACGGAGCTCCGGCCACGAGAGTTCCAAAACGACTTTAAAGTCCATAGTTGGTCGAATTTAAGGCACCTGGATCGAAATTTGGCTGGTGGAAGTTTTGAAAATAAATTTTTAGTTCAAGTGAAGTTCGAGATACCTAAAATTATTTCCAACGAGGCAAGCTACTTGCCACTATTTTTTCACTTCGGGACTATGGAAAACGACGAAACATGGCTAGAAACAATACTTAGCGTAATTGCGATAATAAAAACCAGTACGCAAGTCTGCCGGTTTGGTATACTCGGCAGACACGATACTCTACAAACAGATAGGAGTCATGTCTACGGCTGGCAGACGGCCAGCCGAGAACTTATGGAAGGCGTGATGAAGAAGTGACGGCGAGAGATGATGATCGGGACAAAAGTGATGACGTCATGATGGAGTGTTTCCTCCGGATAAATGTACGGCGTAATGTCATCAAAGTATATGAGCATTCACATGTGGGCATTCGCGTTCCTTGTTTACATTACAATTGACCATCGCATTATCTCCCGTTTTTTTGCTATTTAGGTATTTAATTACAAAAGCTGTCACTCATTCTGCCTTTTTGCCGTTATTTACTACATAAACATATTCAAATACAATTGGAGTCATGTTACACGGCTATCATCAGGTGAATAGAGGTTTATCTCCATAAAAAATAACTGACCACTCGAGAACAGGCGCGCAGTTTAAGTATACATAAACACGCGCACAGATCAAATTTCACATAGGCCTGTTTAATTGAGTGAGACATTGTTTATGATGATGATGTACATGGTCCGGCTGAAAAGTCCCCGGGCAGTGCCCGCTTATCGCGCTAGGGGTAAGCTACAGTAATAAAAATTTGACAGGTTATGATTAGGGTGTCAAATTTCCGTTTCCGTTTTCCGTTTCCGCCTTTCCGCAGGAAAATTTTTTACCTTTCCGTTTTCCGTTTTCCGGCAGCCGAAAAATTTTTACCTTTCCGTTTTCCGTTTTCCGGCAGCCGAAAATTTTTTACCTTTCCGTTTTCCGTTTTCCGACAGCCGAAAATTTTTTACCTTTCCGTTTCTGTTTTTCCGGCCCATTTTTCTGTTTTCCGGCTGAAAAGATTTTACCTTTCCGTTTCCGTTTTACCAGGCCATTTTTCCATTTTATGGCTCAATTTTCAGTTTTCTGGCATTTTCCATTGTTTTTCCAATCTGTATTTATCTTTTTCCACTATGGTGTTTTTAACTACCAGGTTCTTCTGTCATTCATAATTTTTATCTGTATCCAAATCTGTAAAAAAACACAAAGTAATTTTGGACACTCTGCTGAGTATACTTTTTACTGTTCAGTTACATCAAAGTTCACTTTTGCTAAATTCTTATTGTTGTTGTAGTGTATTTTTGCTACCTTTTGATGATTTTTTGTTGGTTCAGTTTAGCCTGAACTACAAGTGAAGTTACTGGCATGATCCATAGTTGCAGAATGTACAGCTACCACAATCAAAGCCAAATTTGTCTATTACCATGCAAGTTTCACTTTATTTTTTTGGTTTCCGTGAAAATTTCAATTTCCATTTTCCGTTTTCCGGCATTTCATTTTTCCGTTTTACGGCCGACAATTTTTTTTTTCCTTTCCGTTTTCAACTTTCAGCTGAGTGAAATTTTTTTACCTTTCCGTTTTCCGGCAGAAATTTTTTTACGTTTCCGTTTTCCGTAAAGTGAAAAAATTTTACTTTACCGTTTTCCGTAAGAAAAATTTACGGATATTAGGTGTTTTGAGTTTTCACCCAAAATTTCACCCCTCTAGCTCCACCCACTGAGGAACTGTGGGGGTTACAATTTTGGCCATTTTGTACTGATGTACAAACGGTGCTCTAGCTCAATGCTGCTTTAAGTTGGGATCATGAAACTTTGGCTAATGTGAGCCACCAGTGTTGGAAATGTGCCATCACTAACCAACGTTAGCTATGATATCATAAGCCTAGTCCATATTGTCATTACTGTCACTACTCTCACTACCAAATTCATCATTCTGCCTCTCCTTCTCAAAATAGCCCCCTTGGAGTCTACTCACTGCTGTTGAACACAGGTAATGTGTCCACTACACATTTGTAATGAAACATAGGGAAATTTTAACCACATAATTCGTTTACTGCACATTACAAAACAACATTAAAATCACTGCAACACAACATGATCTCAGATGATCACCGAATGAATGACACCAATTATATGCATTGTAAAAATATCAGAATTAGGCGTAAAATGTATTTCTAATAAATTGAATTTTTTGGCGTTAGAAAAGTAAACTGAAAGCTTCACGAACCCAAAAACATCCATCACAGTTCCCACGTTTCTTGCACATCACCCTGATCTGCATATCAACTTTACCTTAAGCAATAATGTGTATTTATGAAACTGTTGAATACTATCAGCACATTGCCAACACTGGTGGCTTACACTAGCCAAAGTTTCATGATCACAACTTAAAGCCGCATTGAGCTAGAGCACCATTTGTACATTAGTACAAAATGACCAGAATAGTAACCCCCACAGTTCCTCAGTGAGTGGAGCTAGTGGGGTGAAATTTTGGGTGAAAACTCAAAGTATAAAAAAAAAAATACCTGATATCTTAACCTGTAAACATTTTATGACCGTAGCTTACCCCTAGCGCGAATGGCGAGCACTGCCCGGGGACTCTTCAGCCGGACCACCGTACACATACGGTACGTAACCCAAAGGAATATCGACGACTGAAATGGCATTTCACAGGCGGCTGGAATGGCCTCGGACACGAGGGCAGCCATGCCCGCCAACTACTCTATCTAGGTATTTACCCTGGTGGCAGTCCCGTCCCGCACCCTGTAAAGCATAAGTCAAGTGTCAAATCTCATGTAAAGTGTGATACCAATTTGTCAAATGGCAAAAAGAAAGTAATTTTTCTTTTTTTTAATTGACACTTTACATGACATTTGACACTTTACTTGATTCTTAAATGAGTGCGCGACACGCCCAAATGAAGCATCCTTAAAAATGTAGACAGAAACGAAATTCCTGAGTCAGCCCTACCCAAATAAAGTGAAATCTACAAAAAGAAAATGCCAGAAGACACTCAGCTTGTGGGATGTACGGATTGAAGACGTCTAGACTCTAGATTGCGCCATTCCGGCGCCAATAGTTCCAAAATATTGCACCATCGTCGCCATATATGAATCAGCCCTATTCAAATTGATGAAATCTAGGTGCATACCAAAAGGAGATGCCAAAAGTGGGACTGTATTGAATGCAGATTGCAGACGTCTAGATGGAGCCATGAAAATACACACATTTTGGCGCCAAATATGAATACCGTATTACCTAGAAATACCCCCAGGGGGTTTATTATTTCGCCAGCAAAATTTGAGGGGGGGATAATTCGAGGGGGGGTTTATTCGAGGGGGGGGGGGGGTCTATTATTTCGCGAGAAATTTTCGGAAATTCCCCATACGCAGACGTAGAAAAATCGAACAATCACATAGCTTTATACGTGTTTATAGGCATATATTACTGTATATACACAAAAACCCTTCCCTAACGTCACTTAATCATCAGTGTTAACGTGTGTTCTGCATAGTACAGATCACAAACTGCGGTATTTGTCATGTACGTTCACGTTACACTCAATTTTAGGGGGGGTATTTCGAGGGGGGGGGGTTATTATTTCCTCAGCCTAAATTTAGGGGGGGGGGGTATTTCGAGGGGGGGGGGGTTAATTCAAGGGGGGGGGGGATAATTCGAGGTAATACGGTAGATAGCTGGGCGGTTTGGGCGGGGGCGTTGATTTTTCCAGATCAGTGTCTGGCATTAGGCATAAACCTAATTAAATCTTCAGTTTAAGATGGATAACGATGAATACCTAATTCAATCGATGGTTTATGGTGGACTAACGATGGCAAAAAAAGATTCGAAAATTCGAAAACGCTTTCGAATTTTTGAATTTTTTTGCACTTTTGAATTTTTGAGCATGAGGTAAAAAATACATAAAAATCGATTTATTTTCTAAAAAATTCGAAAATTCGAAGATTCATAAGTTCGAAAAGTGTTTTCGAATTTTTTCAGCATCTTTCATGTAACAAAAATGTCAATTTTGCATGAAATTGATCCGTAGCTGCAGAACAAACCTGCGTGGATGTAACAGTTTTTAAGCTGTAAAATGTAAATGTGTATAAAAAGTTCACCTGAAAAATTTGAAAATGCAATGATGTTGTAAAAAAATTCGAAAAGTGTCCAAAACGATTCCAAAATTCGAAAAGTATTCAAAAAGATTCGAAAATCCAAAAACTAAATTCGAAAAATCGAAAACTCATTAGAGAAAAATTTTTAAAATTCGAAAAGTCATTTTAAAAAAACACTTAAAAATTGAAATACTTTTTTCCAGAGAGTTTGCATCGTTATGGTTGACACTTCCATGTTCATATAACAGTAGCCTAACCAACAGTCGTAAAACATCTTTTCAACATTTTGAATGAGAATGATACTCAAAACAAAGAACATATTTCCTCGGAATTCCCCTCGAAATATCACACGTTTGGAATGATGGCAAAATAATTACTTTGCTGGCGAAATAATAAATTTTGCTGGCGAAATTATAAACTCCTGGTGGTATTTCAAGGAAATATGAACCATGGTTTAGGTTTTTAAACCACCTTTCAGAGTAACTTTGGAAGTGAATATCAAATCAGTAGCCCACACAGCTCAAAAAACTAAATCACACCAGAACAGACAAAGTTTACAAACAAGACATGATGAATGTTTGACAATGACAAGTGACAAGCAACAGCGAAGCACATTCCAAAAATATAAACGTGTTCAAACAAAAGCAGAGATCAGACATCTGCAAGCATCTGCGTAGACTGTGTTGCACAAACCAGACAGATTGCCAGCTTCTACCTTGAACTTTTAATGCTGAAACTACATATCTTATGCTGCTTAGCAAGTCTTTAGCGCCTGGTGCCAGTCCTAAACCCTGGAAAATTTAAGTCAAGTGTCAAATGTCATGTAAAATGTCAGTTGTAATAAAAAATGTATCAATGAAAGTTTTACACTGCATGCCAATTGACAAATTTGTGTGCAGCCAGCACTAGGGTGTCAAACTTCCATTTCCGTTTTCCGATTCCGCCTTTCCGCAGGAAATTTGTTTTTACTTTCTGTTTTCCGTTTTCCAGCAGCTGAAATTGTTTTACCTTTCCGTTTTCCTATTTCCGGCAGCTGAAATGTTTTTACCTTTCCGTTTTCCGTTTTCCGGCAGCTGAAATTTTTTTACCTTTCCATTTCCATTTTTCCGGCTGTTAATTTTTTACCTTTCTGTTTCCATTTCTCCAGGCCATTTTTTCATTTTCTGGCTCGATTTTCAGTTTTCTGGCATTTTTCCATTATTTTTCCAATCTGTATTTTTTTTCTCCACTATGGCGTTTTTAACTACCAGGTTCTTGTGTCATTCATAATTTTTATCTGTATCCAAATCTGTAAAACACACAAGTATTTTTGGACACATACTTTGCAGTCCGCTGAGTATACTTTTTACTGTTCAGTTACATCAAAGTTCACTTTTGCTAAATTCTTATTGTTGTTGTAGTGTATTTTTGCTACCTTTTGATGATTATTTGTTGGTTCAGTTAAGCTTGAACTACAAGTGAAGTTACTGGCATGATCCATAGTTGCAGAATGTACAGCTACCACAATCAAAGCCAAACAGGCAAACATGCATGCAGGTTTCCCTTCTGCAAATTTGTCCATTTCTGTGCAAATTTCACTTTATTTTGTCTGTTTCCATGAAAATTTTGCTTTCCATTTTCCTGCATTTCATTTTTCCGTTTTCCATTTTCCAGTTGATATTTTTTTTACCTTTCCGTTTTCCGTTTTCCATTGAGTGAAATTTTTTTACCTTTCCGTTTTCCATTGAGTGAAATTTTTTTACCTTTCCGTTTTCCGTAAAGTGAAAAAATTTTACCTTTTCGTTTTCCGTAAAAAAAATTTTTTGACACCCTAGCCAGTAGCCAGCACCTAACCCCGGTTTGAGCATTTACCAGCCTAAGTGCGCAAATGATGCTTGTATCCAAATGTTGTATCCAAAAAAGAAAACACAATTTCCGAAACTACCCCTTCACACATCACCATACTTCATTTCAGCAATTTCACCGCAGCACCTCAGCCTAGCGCCTGGCTTTCTTGCTCGCAGGTTCGTTGGCGCCGGTCTGCGGGGCTGCGGTTTTCGCCGCCGTGCTGCATCTGCGTTTCAGTTGAGCTTAATTCAAAAGCTCAAATGATTTGAATTTCAGCAGATGTATATTATTTATAATAACAAAAAAGATAACAAGGGAATCGAGAACATAAGCCACCAAAAAGGTACATATATCAAAAAATCTGCCATTGTCGCCAGAGAACTCCTCTAAAAATTTCAAAATGGCATTGCAGGGAATTTTTTGTTGATCATCAGAAAAAGTCAATGCGCTCACAGCTGGCGGACTTCAAACCTTGCACTGACATCTAACACATCCCATTTGAATGAATTTGAATGAATGTTAGGCCGCGTTTACGCGGATTTTTTGTGACGACTCGACAACGCTAAAAAAGTTAAGTAAGTTGAGTAAAAAGGCTTCATATTCATGAGAAAATATGGTCATATATACATTCTACGTAGGTAGGCGAATATATATGACAAATGGGAGAATCGTGCTTGCTGCTGAAGAGTTATAGATGTTTGAAAAATTTTGCTGTTGTTGGACAGTCTTCCGACAGTCTTCGACAACGGCAAAATTTTTTCAAAGAACTATAACGTATGAGCTGCACGCACGACTCTGTAATTTGACATGCATATTTGCCTAGGTAGAATGTATAGTTATAGTGAAATCTCATTTAGTGAAACCTTTTTACTCAACTTATTGAACTTTTTGGTGATGTCGAGTCATCACAAAAAATCCGTGTAAACGGGGCCTTGTAAAAAATAAATACAAAGATTTTACACAGTTGACACGACAATAAAAAGCCGATCTATAATAGTATGGGAAAAGTGTAGATAAATAGACACTATAGATAAAAAACGATAAACACAACAGTAGAATATAGAACAATAAATGCTCACTTATAAATAAATGCCCTCCCAGCGATTGTTTTGTAAAGTTGACCCCCGAAGCCATACAAATACGCCAGGCGACACACAGTATCTCCATTTTCTTCTGACATCGATTCCAGAATATCATCCACGATTAGTTTCTGTAAAAAATAAAGGGAATCAATTGTCGCCAGTCGCCAGAACATCAGAGTAAAAAAAATCTGAGTGTATGAAGATAGATTTTTCCTTAAGAGGGGTTTGGTTTAGTATGGCACGCGGCAGCGTGTTTACATGGTTAGTAGAGAGTAGAGTATAATACACAGTACATCTGTTTTTGGTGCATTTTTTTCTCGATCATTTGATGACACTGCAGAAAGAAAAAGTGAAAACTCAAATGCATAACAACTGATTACAGGCGGTTCTACATGACTGGTGGGTTTAGATGACTACAGACACACGGTAGTAAATATGTCATGTCGAGTGTGAAATGCTGGTAAAAATGCTTCTGCCCGTTTCCCCATGTTCCCAGCGCATGCCAAACCAGCCCCAATGAATCTTCAGCTGAAGATGTAAGTTCACCTTGATATCTTGCACCTGGTACATGTTGACCAAGTCGAGCAGCTCGCACACAGCCGCCTTTTCACGGCTGAACTTCAGTTTGTACTCGCCTGCGTGGGGGCGCAGTTGATCAGGAAAACCTGCTGAATCTATTTTTTGTCGGATTCATGATGTCTAAACTCGTTATCCCGATTTGACCCGAATTTTCCACACGCAAAAAAAAAGAAAATCATTGCGATTGGGAAAATCATTGAGATAGAAGGAAAAAGTGTTCTCGGCTTATAATTATTTGATGAATGCACTGCTTAAGACTAGCTTCGCCTAAGGACCAAACCTCCCTTGTTACAAAAAAATTTTTGCGTTTTTTTTCATGGATTTGGAATCTCCATAACTAGAAACTTAAAATTTCCTTCCATGCATATATCTGGAAAAAACTGACCAAAGTCAAAAGTCACCATTTTTCAGGCTGTTTTTTGGAAATTCATAACTTTTGTTTGACTTTATCTATCAATATAATATTTTGTATTTTTTTTAAGAAAGTTGTGGAGATTAATTGGCCCATACAAACTAGTTTCATCAAAATTTTTTTCTCAACGAAAATGCAGGCTGAAATTTTGAAAATGGCATCAAATTTTCTGTTTGTAATTGAGAGCTTAGCTTTTTTTTTGCAAAAACTGTGCCCAATTGCATAGTTTATTTTACAAAAATAAAATAGAAAAAGTAGGTCTGCCAATTTTTGCCACAACAGTTTGAAACAGCCCGACACCCGTCTCACCACTGCAGACAAGCCCACTCTGAAGACTCAGATGAACTTGTATGAAAAAAGTTTCCATCATAAACTTAGGTTATTTTTCCATGTTCTTTCATTTGTATATCT
>OZ038451.1:26851169-26892348 GCA_964036195.1 Sphaerolaimus hirsutus | reverse complement strand
AGAAAAAAACACTGTTTTCACCTTTAGATCAATTTATCTATCATTTTCATTCATTATTTCACATTTTACTGCCAATTATGAAACATTTCAGACTGTAACAAAATTAGTGGTATGAAGTTGCCTTATAATGGCACTTTTTCAGTGTTGATATTTTACTGATTAAGCAATGTGATACACACTGTTTAAATGCAAGAATGTACATGCAGCAAATATCAATGCAAAAGCAGTCGACTTTGTGTCCAGCTGGTGAATTTCAATTGATCTTGTCCTTTTTACAAAGGTATGATGAAACTGTAGAATACCATGAGTACTGTTCAAATGTCAGTGATAGTGCTAGTTTGCACATTTTCCATATTTTCTACATTCAATGCATAACTGCATATGTGCACTGTGCAGTAATTTTTTGTACATGAACCTGTTTTATGCTTTCTCAAAAGCATAAAACAGGGCAATCTGAAAGAAAAAAATACACTTTCTGTACCCGGGTATTTTGCCCAGGAAAGTGTAAAAAAAGTGTACAGGTATTTTATGAAAGTGTAAGTGTAAGTGTAAATAAAAATACCCCTTTACCCGGGTATTTTGGGTAAGTGTAAATACACTTTCACAACTCTGCTTTCAACTATCATGGGTTTCACCTGCCGTTGTGCACTTTCGAGTAGCTATGACAAGTTTGGACAAGACGAGTTCAAGTCGAGTCGTGTGGCTGAGAGATATTCAAACAGACCTGGGCGGAATCCTGGCTTTGGCAGCGACGGCCAGCCAGCCGACGAACACGAGCAGAAGCAGCTTCATGTTGCAGCTTCGGTCCTTTTGTTGTCTTCTTTCTGACTGCGGGCAATCTGATGATATGCTTGCAAAATGCGCTCCCTTTTATACCACCGCCTTTATTGTTGTTACAATGCTCACGGTCATGGCATCGAGCTGTGCCACCCTTGCACAACATCAAAGGCGCGTGCCGCTTGATTGAAATTGAAATCAAAGTTTAATTACCTATGTTTCAGAATGTCCACATTGTTGTAATATCGTCATTGACAGAAGACCATCCAAGTATTTTTACTGGATTTACTACAGCATTGGCTTTTGTGATGTGAGAGTGATATGTGATGTTTACACCAAATAGGGCTACAACTTGACTCGATTTGACTCGTGACTCGCGGCCCAAGATGGGTGACAAAAGACTCGACTCAACCAAAAGCAACTAGGTATGTATTTATATTTACATCGGTACATAAATAAATGCTAGCTATTGGGCTGGATGGAGCCCACGCCAATGGCATTACTGTGTGGAACCTACAAATGGCGCCATCACCTTGGCACCATTCCAATAGAATAGAAGTCTCCAAAAGAACAGCATGTAGAAACAACATTTTGTGATGCTATTTGTGAAACTACAGAGTGCCTAAACACAAAAATGTAGAAAAAGGATGGCCACAATGTTTGTAAGGAACGTTATTATAATATTATAGGTACCGTATTTCCTCGAAATACCCCCCCCCCCCTCGAAATACCCCCCCCCCCCTCGTTTGACCCCCCCCCCCCTCTCGGGACCACTATGAAACAATTACCCCCCCCCTCGAAATACCCCCCCCCCCAAATTGAGTGTACAGGGAACGTACATGACAATAACTGTAGTTTGTGTTCTGTGTACGTCAGAACACACGTTAAAATAATGTCGTTGTCACGTTAGAACAGTGTACACACCATCTACATACTAATATTAGTCTACAGAACCTTATGAATGGCGGTTTTTGTTGCATTTTTCGACGTCTGCGTACGTTTCAGACGACAATTTTGTACTTGGTTTTCAAAAATTTTCTTGTGAAATAATAACCCCCCCCCCTCGAAATACCCCCCCTCGTTTAACCCCCCCCCCCCCCTCTCGGGACCACTATGAAACAATCACCCCCGGGGGGTATTTCGAGGAAATACGGTACATACATAATTTTTATCTAGTGTATTTTCCACCACTATTTTCCTAACACTAATTCAACACCATAAAAGTGTAAAATAACGGAGCAATGGTATATAGAACATGTAGCATGCAACAAAATCATGAAAAGTTTCACTTTACACAATGGCCATGATTTTGGATTATCTGCTCACATTTTGTGATGCTATTCCACATTAATAATTAATGCGTGGATTAATGCTTTCTCTTATGTTTGTAATATTTTGTGCACTGCTGTAACCAGCAACGATAAAATATTAGGTTGTAAACTAATAAAGTGTGATTTTTGCCATCTCGTACAAATATTCATTTGTGCTTTCCATTGTGTTGTACATTAGTCAAAAGTTATATCACTTTAAAACTTTCGCTCCCCCAACAATAAATAGAAAAATCTGCATGACGAGCAATGCATATGACTTCAGAAATCGATATCTCGGCCATTTCGCAGCCGATTTCCACCAATGAACACTTAAAATGATCAGAAAAACCTGGAAGTTTCATTTTTATGCTCAGGTTATCTGTATTCATCGTTCTTTATTAGTTATTTACATGTATGGGAGGCGGAAGTTTAAAGTTCTATTACTTTTGATTGGAAAGAGTTATTGAATTAATTTTTTGGTATATGAATCCCCATTGTCTAAAGTGTATGATAGCTTGTTTTGAAAAACTTATTTTTGGTGTTTAAAAACTGGGTCAAATCGGCATACGGAATTTAGACATCACTGATCCGACCACAAAAATGGAATCTACTGGTTGCGCCGATCATTTTAAGTGTTGAACGATTCAAAGTGGTCCAGAAATGGCTGAGTGAGTAAGCTTCAAAGTGAATGTGTAGATCAGCCATGCAAAATGACCACCTTTTTATAGACACGCCTTATCTCAGGACTGGGGGATTATTCGAGCAAACAAAAACATTTCTTCATAGCCCAGACCCCAAACCCCTACATACTCAAATGGCATCAAAATCGGTCAACGTACAACATAATGTGGGATGCACAAATGAGGCGTCTAATTCTAAAAGTCGAAAGTCCACAAAATGTGATTTTGAGTAAATCGCATTTTAAGTTTCCGATCCAATTCCAGGCCCTAGGTGCGTGTCCAATTTGGCTCTCTCATGGTTTTCATAAAGTTCCATATGTTGACAATAAAGTGTCAAATTTTCAGCCCCTAATCTCAACGTATATGTGAAAAATGGGGTGTCCATAAAATTCCATTCGGTCAGAGCAAAACTGTTTCGGGGAGGGAAACGGACTTGTCGCCTTCTTGCACGCGAGAACATTTTTGTTCCCGGTGAAGCCGAGGCTGCCTTATGGGAAAATTATGGACTTGTCGCCCTTTAGAAATCGGTTTCCATAGTGGACTTATCACATTTCTCGCGTTTTTTCCCATAAAAAAAAGGAAGCGGAGGATGGACTTGTCGCCTTTTAGCCCAAAACTAAGTGGACTTGTCAACTTCTTGCCCAAACTTTTTGCATTTTTCCCAAAAAATGTCAGATTTGGCACTTTGCCATATGGGCATGTGAGGTCAAAAAATTATGGAAAATGATGAAAAATGTGCAGAAGTAGCCCCAGATGACGTTTCCGGGCCTAACTCGAAATTTTCATATTTTGGACTTGTCGACTTTTAGAATTGGACGCCTCAAATGTACCGTATTTGCTTGAATAATCCCCCTGCATTTGATGAAATCTGCTTTATTCACACAAAAACGTGCCATTTTTGTTTAAATTAAGCACAATAAATTGAGCAAATTCTTTAAGGGGGGGATTATTCGAGGGGGGGAATTATTATTTCCTCACTCGTCTTACAGGGGGGATTATTCGAGGGGGGAATTATTCAAGGGGGGGTACTATTCAAGCAAATACGGTATATTTGTATGAAATCGAAAAAAAACACTTTATTAGTTTACAACCTAATATTTACCTGTGGTTGTGGTGGTTGTTCCTGTGGTGTTCTGAATTTTTTTGCACGCAAGCGCGCAAATTTCATCACATTGTTTTCCTTATTTCAAGCCCTTCAATTTCTGCATGCAATATTGCTATAAGTCATGATTTAAATTAGTATAATGTGTTTATTAAATCAAGCCATGCACTTCAACATGATCTTAAGGTCTGAAACATCGGGTTACTTACACTATTCCCCCATGGGCATCTTCCCCCCCCCCCTGAATGGGAGTAAATAGTCCTCGCTGGTGAGGACTACCTATATCCTCCCTATTGTATACGTAATATAATTGGAATACCACTCACAGGGGCATCTGTTAGGCTGCATCGATTATTGATTGGCGGGAATGTGTGCTATGTGTTTGATTTTTACTTTTATTTATTGCGATGCAAGAACACTGCTTGCATCAGATCAAAAATATTTATTGACGCGTAGCACGCCACAATTATGCACGCGTCTGTTAGGCCTATTGGCATCGATGATCGATTGCGTGGGTAAACAAAGAACAATGCATGCAACTTCAAAACTCAATTTTCGGCCATTTTTCAGCCGATTTTCACCAATGAACACTAAAAATGATCAGAATCACATGGAGATTGCATTTTTATGTTCAGGTGCCGGTTCCGCAAGTGGACAAGTTAAGAGTTAAAAGTTAAGAGTTGAGTAAAAAGACAAATGGCGAGTTAAGAGTAAAGTCAAAGTTTAAGAGAAAAGTTAAAATTTAAGAGAAAAGTTAAAAGTTGAGTTAAATGTTAAGAGTTGAGTTAAAGGTTAAGAGTTGAGTTGAAGGTTAAAAGTTGAGTTAAGAGTTAAAAGTTGAGTTAAGAGTTGAGTTAAGAGTTGAGAGTTAAGAGACAAGTGGAAAATGATGGTAAAAAAATATAAAAAAATAAAAATATGAAATTGGTATCGATACAGCTGTTCGCTGGCATGGTGCCAATGTTGTATGCACGTCATTTGAAAATAACGTATCCAAAAAAATTATCGCTAAAAAAAGAAAAAATCGCTGAACGTTGTTTTGTAATGGCCGTGCGGGGACAAAATATGATTGAAGATCAGCGTATCGCGCTTATGCAACGATTGACCCGTTTGTCTTTTAAATCAACTTTTAACTCATCTTTTAACCTTTAACTCAACTCTTAACATTTAACTCAACTTTTGACTCAACTTTTAACCTTTAACTCAACTCTTGACTTTTAACTCAACTTTTGACTCAACTTTTAACCTTTAACTCAACTCTTAACTTTTAACTCAACTTTTGACTCAACTTTTAACCTTTAACTCAACTCTTAACTTTTAACTCAACTTTTGACTCAACTTTTAACCTTTAACTCAACTCTTAACTTTTAACTCAACTTTTGACTCAACTTTTAACCTTTAACTCAACTCTTAACTTATAACTCAACTTTTGACTCAACTTTTAACCTTTAACTCAACTTTTAACTTTTAACTCTTAACTTGTCTACTTGCGGAACTGGCCCCTGTTATGCCATGTATGGCAAAAAAGTACTATTCTCATGGGATTAGCATTTTATTTTCACTCGAAAATTTGGGGCACACGGCATTTCATTGTGCCATAATGGGATCGGCATTTTTGATGTTACATAATTGGGTGGGAATGGGGCAATTTTTGGGTAGGATTAGGGGCAGGAAAATGTGATCAAAGATGGCGTTAAGCACACAAAAATATTGGCGATTAAGGTGCAAAAATTGGTGCCTAATAGAAGAGCACCATAACTGTAATCATTCTATATTTGTAAATCAAAATTCAGTAAATGAAAAATTGTGTTTGGCTATGCAGCAAATCACAAATTGTATAAAACACAAGAAAATTAGTACATAAGTGATTAAGACTCTTAATTAATTAGTTAATCAATTCATGATTATAATTTAATTACTAAATATAAGATAATTAGTACATCGGTTATTAATACTCTCAATTAATTAATTAATTAATTAACTCTTTATTAATACAATAAGTGTGCAGTTAATAGGTTACAAATGTAATTAGGTTGTTACATGCAACATATTCAAACTGTTTCTGGCTCTACACACATTAGTTGACAATTTTGCCCTGTTTCTTTTCACATTTTTTTGCCGACAAATATGTAATTATCACGTTGTGACGATTTTCTGTCATTGTGTGGATTCACATTTTGCTGAAAATGGTTCATTTTCCTACTGTGTTAATTTTTTACCCAACAAAATACGATCTTGTAAGCAAAACGTCATGTAATAACAATTGTCGGTGCGCCTGTTGCGTGTTAACAAGATTGAATTTGTATTGCCGAAAACCATTTTGTGTGTTATTTTTTGGTGCGCGATTTGACCACCATGTAAAATAAACAAGTAGTGCACGATCGAAAAAGTGTACTAATTGTCGGTAGCATTTGTGCGTGTTAAGTGTGAATGCGAAAATGTGTGAACTCTGCTGCAACGCTGGTCCTACTCAATGTACTATTTACGAGTACGTTCTTTCCACATGTCAATTTTGAAAACCGTAGCTCTTACGGTTTTTGTATAATTGAATTTGCGGCGATGTTGAATTTGTCGCATCACCTCCAATTGATCGTTATGCTGTAAATCCGGCTTTAAGACCACGCGTAAGGCGTTTATGCCTTAAGGGTTTCCATCGCGGCCTGCCTGGTCCTGGACCTATAGATGTAGGTAGTTAGTACAAACCCTGTTTCAACGTAACATGGACATTGTTGTTAACGTGTATTTTGCATTGGCCGGATCACAAACCGCAGTTTTGTCATGTACGTTCTCTTTACACTCAATTTGGCGGGGGGGTATTTCGAGGGGGGCTATTTATTTCATAGTGCCCATTTTGAGGGGGGGGGGTATTTCGAGGGGGGCTATTTATTTCATAGTGCCCATTTTGAGGGGGGGGGGTATTTCTAGACGGGAGTATTTCGAGGAAATACGGTAATACTGTTTGTTATAATGTGTGATTTTCAAGTGTATTTAAGCTTCGAATGCAACAAATAAATACACCGTTACGTCGAAAAATATCTGCATTCGCAATTGTGACCATGTAGAGTAGAGTTTATCGCTGCTTACTGAACTTTTGTTCCAATGTGATCCCTCAAACTATTTCTACCGTATATCCTCAAATACGACCCCCCCTCGAATAACTCCTCCCCCTTGAATAACTCCCCCCTCAAAAACACAGACGGAAAAATAACCCCCCCTCAAATAACTCCCCCCTCTTGAATAAGTCCCCCCTCTGCGTGAAAAATATGCTATAAAATTTACAAAAAAAATCGATGAAAATACAAAAGAATGTTAACGTATGGCAGCGACAGCAGATACATGACATGTACGCAGTGTATAAACACCTATTTGTTGCTGTTGAACTGTTAAATACATGGATTACATGAGTTGACAGAAGCATTCATACGATTAATTCAGTCCAAGATGCTGGGGAAAAAAATAACTCCCTTCCTTGAATAACTCCTCCCCTTTGAATAAGTCCCCCCTCAAAAACTCTGACGAAAAAATAACTCCCCTGGGGTCTTATTCAAAGATATACGGTATTAGTGATGCAAAGTGGAGTCAGTGTAGCCGTTGGCACAAATGGCCAATAAATATTTACCACTGTGCTTTGGAAAACCATTATTTTCACGTTTAGATTGCTGATTTTAATATTTTCAACATGCATTTTCAAATTGATAGTGAATATTTAGTTTATGATTGACTGAGTATCTATTTTGTGTGAACCATATTTCAGAGACTATAAAAACGTTGGTGAACCTACTCAAGGGGCCAGTTCAGAAAGTGGACAAGTAAAAGCGCAAACGACAAAAGCGAACTAAAATGGTAAGTAAATTGGCAAAAGTGAAGTAAAATGGCAAGTCAAGTTACAAAACTAATGCGTCATTTCACTTGTCATTCTACCTCGCTTCTGCCAATTTACTTGCCATTTCACTTAGCTTTTGCTGCTTTCACTTTGCCACTGGCGGAAGTGGCAACAGATGGTCAGATTGAATCATACTGCCCTCAGAAATTACCGGCAATTTTGACGCCGAGGTTGACCACACCCATAGCCGTAATAGCTCCAATCGCGAGTGCGCCTATCAGTCGCTTCTGCTTCGGCCTTTCCACTTGTGCCAGTCTCGCTTCGGCAATTTCACATCCCTGTCTGACTTGTCCCTGCGGACCAAGTTGCCAGCCATTTATCACCTTGAATCAGCGCTCTGACCAAGGACGCAATTAAAAATTGGCAAATTTGGTAATCTACTGAACTCGCAGTACTGATTTGTTGTGTGTAACTTACCCTAAATCCTCGAATAAAACCCCAGGGGAGTTATTTTTTCCTCAGACGTTTTGGAGCGGGGGGGGGGTTATTCAAGGGGGGGGAGTTATTCGAGGGGGAGATTTTTTCTTCAGAAAACTTTGACCTTATTCATTGTATGGGTGCAGTCTGTAAACTCATATAATTCAGGTATATAACATTCCAACAACAACAAAAAGATGTGTATACACTGCATACACATCATGTATCTGCTGTTGCTGCTGTAGGATAATATTTTTTTGTATTTTTGTATTGTATAGTTTTCATCCGGAGGGGAAAGTTATTCAAGAGAGGGGAGTTATTCGAGAGGGGGAGTTATTTTTTCCCCACCTCGCCAACAGGGGGTAGTTATTCAAGGGGGAGTTATTCGAGGGGGGTCTTGTACGAGGATTTGCGGTATGCAGACGTAGAAAAATGCAACAGTAAGTCTGACTTACCATATTTACTCGAAATAACCCCAGAAATTCTTTTTTCAGAGTGAGAATTTTGAGGGCTTCAACGTGGGGGTATTTCGGGGTGGGGGTGGGGGGTTTAAGGGGTCTATAAATTCATAGTGTTCATTTTGAGGGTGGAGGGTTATTTCGAGAGGGGGTATTTCGAGGATATACTGTATATAAGTATGTAGATGATATAAACCCTATTATAACGTAACCAACGATGGGTAAGTTCTCAAAATAAAAAAAAACTTTCAAATACCTTCATTTGGGGGTCGCGGCCGCACGCGGGGCAGTTGGACGTGACGATGTCGGCACAGTCGCCACTCTGCGGCTCGGCTGCGTCTGCGTTCGCTGCCAACTCCAGCAGACACTTGGAGCACTCGACACGCCCCGCCTGAGATGATGCGCTTTTTATATTGACTTAGATTTTTTTAAATATTCAATGTCATCTTTTCCATTGGATATTTTCCTTTATTGGTTGGAAAACATTTGTTAGATAGATACCGTATTACCTCGAAATACCCCCAGGGGGTTTATTATTTCGCCAGCAAAATTTGAGGGGGGGATAATTCGAGGGGGGGTTTATTCGAGGGGGGGGTCTATTATTTCGCCAGAAATTTTCGGAAATTCCCCATACGCAGACGTAGAAAAATCAAACAATTACATAGATGTATATGTGTTTATAGGCATATATAACTGCAAATACACAAAAACCCTTCCCTATCGTCACTTAATCATCAGTTTTAACTTATGTTCTGCATTGTACAGATCACAAACTGCGGTATCTGTCATGTATTTACGTTCACCTTACACTCAATTTTAGGGGGGGGGTATTTCGAGGGGGGGTTTATTATTTCCTCAGCCGAAATTTAGGGGGGGGGGTATTTCGAGGGGGGGTTAATTCAAGGGGGGGTTAATTCGAGGTAATACGGTAGCTGGGCTGGCACCTATTGACAGCCCACACACTGAAACACTACCAATGGTGCCATGAAAAAGAGCGCCATGCGGAAGGAGGGTGCTGGTTGGAGCCATGGCCACTTTTGGCACCTTCAAAATTTAAATAGTTTTTTTCCAGAGGGTTTGCCATCGTTACTCACAGGTGAGTATAGAAAACGTAAAGTATTTAGTTTTTACTTTACTTTTACTGATGAGTAAACACAAGTAAATTACTTTTGTCCCCAGAAAATGTGAAAGTGGGTATCTTCGTGAAATTTTGCCCCAATTTTCACTCAATGTGTTTTTGCTTATTTTTGTGCTGTTTATTTTGGTATTTTTGTTGCTATATTTAGCTTTTCTCTCCGTTTTTTTCATTTATGCCTTGAAAATGTCCATAAAACCAGATTTGTTAAAAGGTACGTCCGTTTACTCAAAACATACGCGTACGCGAGTACGCGGTAAATACATTTACATATACTTTTAAAAAAATACCGTACGCACTTGTACGCGTACACTTTCAAAGCGTACGCGTACGGAAAATGTTTTTATGAAAATTCAATGTGGGACATATTTATAAAGTAACCACACTGCTATGTATTTACAGAAGTGGTTCCATTGAATATTTTAGACATGCAAGGGTAGTGCCTTTAAAAATTTCAAAATTCGCAACCAAATCGAAATGGTTGTGGAGACATTGGATGTGGTAAACGAGTCGGAAGAACGATGATTTTTATCTCCTAGAAAAAAGAGACCTTGAAAACTATAAAATCTGTCATTTGCTTATAGAAAAACATACTTTGTGCTGTACACGTATGAAAAAGTGCCCACTTTTACACATTCTATGAAGAAAAGTAGTCGTTTCTACACTCACAAAAAACTACCCACATTTACGCGTACGTACGAGTAAAAAAAAGTATTTTACGTTTTCTATACTTTGTGGTGAGTAAAAAAAAAAAACTTTACGTTTACATATACTTTTAAAAAAGTTCAGTAATTCTAACAACTCTGCATAAAACAGCCAGTCTGAAATACGTTTTTCGTACTTGCATACTTTTAAATAGTATGCGAGTAAGTGAGTACTGGTATTTTTTTCTGGAGGAAATGTAAATGTATTTACCATATTTCTCCAATCAAAGCACCCGCCATTCAAAGCCCCCATGTTGCTGTGCTGTCCAAAATGTTTAGTGTAAAGCACCCGGGTGCTATACTTCTCATCTGAAAAAAATTTGGTGATCATCTGTTTGTGTAAAAAATATTGTGGAGAGGAAAGAGAGGAAGACCATCTGTTCCATAAGAATTTTTTTGCATGGTGCGTGGCATTTCTTTTAGCACACATATGCCTATTTAATTCCATGCTGCAGCTAAATAAAATGCTTCTGGTGTAATTCACCAGGGCAACTTGAAGTGGAGATTGTGTTCAGAGATTTTTGGGTCATGGGACTATTGATTGTGGGATCATGAGAAAAGTTGATCAGTCACTAGGTATATTACCTTTAGTATCTATCAGTATTGAACAAAACATAGTATAACACCCGATGATTTGCATTGCACCAGGGTGCTATAAACGGCACTTGAAAAGTAGTTTGAAAATTCCTCCAATTTCGTAAAGCACCAGGTGTGCTTTGATTGGAGAAATACGGTACACAGTACTCGAGTATCCGTATTTATCGAGTAAACGTATATAGGGTATGTTTTAACAACTGTGCCCTGTCATAGTCAAAAACCACCAGGAGATGCGAATGACATCTTATATTCTTTGTTTGGATACTTATTACATCAAAAAATTTGGACCTTATGTACATATTTATGTACTATGCATATTATACATGCACACATTATCTATGCACATACTAACATTGTTCAGTTAACTCATGTGCCTTAAATTGATTGGATAAAAACTCAGAAAACATTCCTGTATTTTCTGTATTTCTGTGTTTCTATGTTCTCCAGAATAAAACATATTTGAGTTTCCATGTTTTTCAAAAATTTTGAGTTTCCGTGTTTTTGTGTTAAACAAAAACACAGAAACTCAATGAGTTTCTGTGTTTAATGTGTTTTTGCCATCGTTGGCGATCCGTCACTACCGTAGTCTGTTACAAGAAGCAACCAGGACCGGGTTTCACTTTCAACTATCATGGGTCTCATCTGCCGTTGCGAATTTTCGAGTAGCTATGACAAGTTGGGAGAAGACGAGTTCAAGTCGAGTCGTGTGGCTGACAGATATTGAAACAGACCTGAGCGGAATCCCGGGCTTTGGCAGCGACGGCCAGCCAGCCGACGAACACGAGCAGAAGCAGCTTCATGTTGCAGCTTCGGTCCTTTTGTTGTCTTCTTTCTGACTGCGGGCAATCTGATGATATGCTCGCAAAATGCGCTCCCTTTTATACCACCGCCTTTATTGTTGTTACAATGCTCACGGTCATGGCATTGAGCTGTGCCACCCTTGCACAACATCAAAGGCGCGTGCCGCTTGATTGAAATTGAAATCAAAGTTTAATTACCTATGTTTCAAAATGTTCACATTGTTGTAATATCGTCGTTGACAGAAAACCATCCAAGTAATACTGAAATTACCTACTACAGCATTGGCTTTGTGATGTTGGGAGTGATATGTGATGTACCGTATTTCCTTGAAATACTTCCCAGGGCTTTATTTTTGTCAGAGTGAGAATTTTGAGGAGGGGCGGGGGTATTTCTAGGGGGGGGGGGTAATCCGAAGGGGGGTTTATTATTTCACCAGCAGTTTTTTGAACTCCCAGTACTAGTAACGTATGCAGATATAGAAAAATGCAACAAAATCCACTATGTATAAGAGTCTACAGCCTTATACACTACTGTGCAGAATAGTTGGGACTTTTCACAAGAGAATTTACTCACCAAATAGCCCCACTGACTAGTATGCCTACCTCCATTTCCAAGTGGCTGGCAATGGATGGAAAAATGTGGCTAAAATAAATACATACAACAGTTCCCCTATTTGCACTACCATCTCCTGTTCTTGCTTAAAAAATTCCCTGCCAATCACAGAGCTTAGCAACACAGTGTGGCAGTCAGTTAATTGAAAATTTTGTTTGAAAATGAATACAGGCATTGAATGCAGATTTTAAAATAAGAAACTGGGCAGCTATTGCCCAAAACAAGCAGAGCCCTAACTACTCTGAACCACAATCAAAGTGAGTGCATTATGTTACTGCACTAAGAATACATGCACATACAAACTTGAGGGCTGGCCATCCAGGGTGCATTATGTTATAGGGGGGGGGGGTATTTCGAGGGGGGGGGGGTTAATTCAAGGTAATACGGTACATAGTTTTATCTGGTGTATTTTCCAACACTGTTTTCCTAACACTAATTCACCCCCGATAAAGTGTAAAATAACTAAGCAATGGTATGTAGAACAAGCAGCATGCAACAAAATCATGAATAGGTAGTTTCACTTTACACAATGGCCATGATTTTGGATATCTGCTCACATTTTGTGATTTTATTCCACATTAATAATTAATGCATAAACATGGATTAATTATTTCTTTTATGTTTGTGAAATTTTGTGCACTGCTGTAACCAGCAACGATATGACAGTTATATTGCTATTGTAATATTGTAGAACCCAACCACGTTAAAAATGCCCATAAATAGAAATCGGCATTTTCATATGGATGAACTACTAGTGATAAAAATAATCATGAAAATGTATCTGTTGCGACAACAGCTTGGATGTTGTGATGAAATGGCCATGGCACCACTTGAAGGCGCCAATCGGCGCCGCGCCATGGCGCCATTGGCGCCCTTTTTCTGTGACGCCCTCGGCGCATGGCACTCACTTTCTGAAAGGCGCCATGGCACCCTTGGCGCCTTTTAACGTGGCGCTTTTGGCGCCTGGCACCCTGCCCTAAAAGGGCGCCAAAATGGCGCCAGCCAGTTTTCTAGGTCAGTGCTGCGTAAACTAGGGTGTCAAAAAAATTTTTTGGCGGAAAACGGAAAGGTAAAAAATTGTCACTTTACGGAAAACGGAAAACGGAAAGGTAAAACAAAATTTCTGCCGGAAAACGGAAAGGAAAAAAAATTTCACTCAGCGGAAAACGGAAAACGGAAAGTTAAAAAAATTTCACTCAGCGGAAAACAGAAAACGGAAAGGTAAAAAAAAATTATCGGCCAGAAAACGGAAAACAGAAAAATGTAATGCCAGAAAACAGAAAACGGAAAGCGAAATTTTCACGGAAATGGAAAAATAAAGTGAAACTAGCACGGACATGGACAAATTTGCAGAAGGAAAACCTGCATGCAGGTTTGCCTGTTTGGCTTTGATTGTGGTAGTTGTACATTCTGTAACTATGGATCCTGCTAGTAACTTCACTTGTAGTTCAAGCTTAACTGAACCAACAAAAAATCATCAAAAGGTAGCAAAAGTAGACTACAACAACAATAAGAATTTAGCAAAAGTGAACTTTGATGTAACTGAACAGTAAAAAGTATACTCAGCAGACTGCAAAGTATGTGTCCAAAATTACTTAGTTTTTATCTGTATCCAAATCTGTAAAAAAAAACAATGAATGACACAAGAACATGGTAGTTAAATACACCATTGTGGAAAAAATAAATATAGATTGGAAAAATAATAGAAAAATGCCAGAAAACTGAAAATCAACCCAGAAAATGGAAAAAAATGGCCTGGAAAAATGGAAACAGAAAGGTAAAAAAATTCAGTCTAAAAGCGGAAAAATGGGCCGGAAAAATGGAAACGGAAAGGTAAAAAATTTCCAGCTGCCGGAAAACGGAAAGGTAAAATTTTTTCGGCTGCCGGAAAATGGAAAATGGAAAGGTAAAAAAGCCAGAAAACAGAAAGGTAAAAAAATTTCCTGCAGAAAAGCGCAAACGGAAATTTGACACCCTAGCGTAAACGTAAAAATAAAAAAGTGTCCGTCGATGGTTCAAAATTCGCTGGGAAAATGGATGGAGTCGTGTGAGCGGATAGACATCTTTCATCCAATGTTCATCAAACGTCAATATCTGACAGATCAGAAGCTGAGAATGATGAACCGTAAACTTTCAGACTTGTAAATCAGCGGACTCAATGGTCGGGCAAATATTTTTCAGGGTATTTTTTGAGTCTGGGTATGAACTTTTTGGACTTTTTTGGTCTGTTTTGCTCTTCGCACACTTTTATTGAATTTTCAGTAATACTCAAAAGTACCCCGTACTTGTGAAAAAATACTGGGTACAATGGGTACTGGTACAATTCAAGTACTGTACCCATGGGTATTTGCTCAGTACGCTGTTTTACGCGTATTTAAGAGTAAAAGTGAATACCCAATATCAACTCTGGCCGCTACATGGCCAGCGGGTAGAATTGAGGCGTCTAATTCAAGTTCTTTTAGGTATTTTAGGATTCACAGCATTCTGAATTGTTGACATTTGGAAATTGTTCCAAGTATTCTAAAAGCATCAAAAGGGGTACAACGAGCCCGTGCCATCCGACCTCGAAACCCATCATCCCACATCTAGACCGACTGAACAGCTAATTCTACCCATCCCACATCTAGGTCCATCACACATCTAAACCCCCCATATATGTGGGATGGGCTTAGATGTGTGATGGGCACGTGTCGGCAAACACAAAGTGCCTCCAGCTGGTAGCCATTGCGCGAAGTGCTCCGCGCGACTTTGCGTCAAGCAACAGGCCCATGTAGATGTGAGATATGTGACTGTTATTTCAGCACACATCATTGTGTCGTAATTAGAAAATGATATTTTATGACATTAATTTAAATGTTTTTTATGAGCTTTTTTCCTGTGAATTATTTGTTTTGCTGTACTGTTCCCTTGAAACATTTCTATTCCTCCCCTGAAACATTTCCATCCCCTGAAACCACTTCCTTGAAAAAATAAAAATAAGATGAAAATTTAAGAAAAATGATAATAAAATAACTAATTTCAAAATAAAAATTGTGTAAAAATTTGAATTTTTGTAAAATTTCTCTAAAATTGTATAAAAATTTGTATTTTGGTAAAATTGTTTCAAACATCCTATTTAAAATTTTTTAAACACAAATCATCTATGCCTGCCGCTGTAGGTGGGTGAAGTAACGCGCTGATCACTACTATGAACATGCCGCTAATCCCCAGCCCATCACACATCTAACCCCATCTATGGCGGGTTTAGATGTATGATGGGCCTAGATGTGAGATGGGTCGAATTAGATGTGCGATCGGTCTAGATGTGGAATGGGTTTAGATGTCGGTTAAGCATGGACCGTCAACAACACCTTCAGAAAATGGCAAGTGGTGAAAAATGTGTTATACTCGGCAGACACAATACTGTACAAACATATAGGAGTTATGTCTTCGGCTGGCAGACGGCCAGCCGAAAACTTATCAAACAAAGTGATGAAAAATCAGCATGAAAGCAGAGTTGTTATAACTACCGAATTTTTTGAAAAGTACCTGTACTGGTAAATCCTTTCATTTTTACCCATGTTCAAAAAATACCCAGGTAAAATACTTTGTTTTTACCCAGTACTCGACAGACAGTCGACACTCAGCTTGTGGGATGTACGGATTGCAGACGTCTACATTAGTGATGTAAAAGCGCCATGGCGCTGGCACCTGGCGCTAGCGTCAAAGCAAAAAGCGCCATGGCGCCGGAATCAGAAAAGTGCCATGGCGCTTTTGGCGCTAAAAGCTTGGCGCTTTTTACATCACTAGTCTAGATTGCGCCATTCCGGCGCCAATAATGCCAAAATCTTGCACAATCGTCGCCATATATGAATCAACCCTATTCAAATTGGACGAAATCTAGGTGCATACCAAAAGGAGATGCCAAAAGTGGGACTGTATTGAATGCAGATTGCAAACGACTAGATGGAGCCATAGAAAATACACACATTTTGGCGCCAAATATGAATTTGCTTACTTTGGGAGGAACATGATATGGCAGGGGCAGAAAATCAATATAAATGTAGTGCAAATACAACGATATGCACAGCCCAGAATATATAGTCACAACCTTTGCTTATGCAACTGTTTTTTCGATCAAATTTTGCGAACCCCCCCCCCCCCCTCAAAATTCTCACTCTGAAACAATCACCCCCGGGGGTATTTCGAGGAAATACGGTAAGTAATTTCACTTAGCGTTTGCCATTGTACTTCTGAAATCACTCCGCATTTGCCGTTTCATTTCTCACTCTCCACTTTTGGAACTGGCCCCTGGTGCAGTTGCACCAATGGATCAGTGAGCAGTAATAAATTGCACATGCAAACACATTCCTCAATGCTGCAACTTCATATATTTAGAACACATCAATTTTATTTATTTTTGTCGTCAGGGTTTTTACTTTTAAAATCACACACTGCAACAAGAGATTTATTGTATGCATGCACAATACATATTTTTTACTAGGTATTCATTTATTATACCTCTAAAGCTGAGATTTCAGCTCAGTGTAAAATGACGACGTCAAATGGAGTTGTAAAATTAATTTAAATGAGTGTGGTTGATGCTACAAATCTCCAATTTTTTATGGATAATATATGTATACTCGGCAGACATGATACTATACAATGAGTTGCATGATGTCATATCATGCACGCTGTATCCAACCCGTAGAACTCTGTTTTGGTGACTCGTGCTTACGCATATACGGAATGAAACTATTCAATTGTGCCCGCACAATTCAAACCCCCGTCAAAGTGTAGTTGAGTTTTTTGGCATGATGCCATCCAAGCGTCGTCTGGATCTGAATAAATACAAAGCGGGAACGTTTTCTGAATTCAAAATTTTGAACGTAACAAGTTTTCGTCAAAATGAATCGATAGCGTGTAACCTTTCTAAATATGAATTAGATTAAACGTAGGTAAACGTATAATCAAAAATTTGCAGCACCTATCGGCACAAAAATTAGAGTAAACGAGTGCGTAAAGAAAAGCACATTTTTATTTTCCTTCTTACTATCTTTATATTTTCTTTTTTACTAAATTCCTTTCTCGTTCGCTCTACAAGAACAAAATATAACTTTCCAATTTTGTAGAATGATATGTCTGTCGACTATACATATTGACATATTTACGACCCACTGTGCACCGTTTTTCTACCGTATTTAAGATGTATCGCACATCGCTGTTCAGTAAGATGTTGAATTTCATTGACGCTCAGCGAAGCGAAACATAAGTGGACCAAACCTGTGTAATATCATGTCTGCCGACTTATATCAATACCTAAATTGTGACCAATACTGAGTGTTATCGCCTTATCAGACACAGCTAGGTATACCAAATTGAAAAATTCAATTTTTTCATTTTACAACATAATTTTACGTCAGAGAACAAATTTTACATTTTACGCCAACAATTTCATCCAACCATTGATGTAAAATGTAAAATTAGTTCCCTGATGTAAAATTATGATGTAGTATGAAAAATTTTTAATTTTTCAATTTTCTCTAGCCTTGGCTGATAACACTCAGTATTGGTTAGTATTGATACATTTCATATCCATAAAAAATTGGAGACCTGTAGCATCATCCACACTCATTTCAATTTATTTTAAGACTTCATTTTACGTCATCATTTTACGCTGAGCTGTTATCTCAGCTTAAGATCCAGGGGTATCTTTGAATTTTGACCCTATGGGTTGGATAGATAGCTGAATGTTTTTTGAAGGTTGGGGGGGGGGGTTGGAGGAGGGGGGGGGGGGGGGGGTTTGCAGGGGTTTTTCTCGCTATAAGCTTTTTTATGCTTTTTTGCTATATGATGCTGAGCTCTAATCATTACATAATCTATTACATCGTCAATTTATGTCAAAATCACGCTGAGCTCTAATCTCGGCTTTACAAACAACAAATTAGTACTGGGAGTTCAAAAAAATTCTGGCGAAATAA
Source organism: Sphaerolaimus hirsutus (assembly GCA_964036195.1). Taxonomy (NCBI): domain Eukaryota; kingdom Metazoa; phylum Nematoda; class Chromadorea; order Monhysterida; family Sphaerolaimidae; genus Sphaerolaimus; species Sphaerolaimus hirsutus. The sequence continues at coordinate 26,873,912 of OZ038451.1, read as the reverse complement.
TAAGCCCCCCCCCCTCAAAATTCTCACTTTGAAACTATCAACCCCCGGGGCTGGGGGGTATTTCGAGGGAATACGGTATACAGATATGCAGTCATGCAAAGTGTCAGAAATTCAGTAATAAAATCGCCCTTTTTGTATTTGCATTTTACATGAGATTTGACACTTGACTTTGCAGTTACAGGGAGCGGGGACAACTGCACCCTGGCCAGCTCCTCCCACCGGTATGAGTATTTACCACCCCAAAGTACTCAAATATTGTTTGCATCGAAAAAGAAAACAAAAATCATTTTCGAAGCTATCCTTTCACACATCACAATATTTCATTTCACTAATTTTACCTCAGCACCATCAGCCTATCGCTTGGCTTTCGTTTTCTCGGGTTCAGTTCGTCATTTCCAACTGAATTGTCCGGTTGCGGTAACATGAAGACGCGGCATCTGCGTTCACGTGGAGCAATGGAATACAACCTTTTTAAAAAAAATTTAAAAGCTAACATTTATAAAAAGGCTAAAATTTATTTAATTTCATTAGCTGTATGCTCCAGGGACTTAGCCTCGCACGGGTAGTTCGCGCTGGAAGCGTGCCAACGATGATTATAAAACACAAACGTTTTTCATATAAGGACGAAAATTTTTTTGCTGTTATATATAGTGTTTTACGTTCGCAACAATTTTTTTTTTCTTTTTACAACAATCGGATGCTTTGATTGTCCTTGGCACGCTTCCAATGAGATATGCCGTATTTCCTAGAAATACCCCAAGGGGGTTTATTTTTTCGCCAGCAAATTTTGAGGGGGGTTGACTAATCCGAGGGGGGTTTATTATTTCAGCAGAAATGTTATGAATTTCCACATACTCCAACATAGAAAAATGCACCAATGAGAGAGACGTATAAGTGTTTATACACATGTAAATATGACCGTACAAGCGCATAAACCATGTCCCAAGGTCACCCAGTCATTGGTTTTAACGTAAGTTCTGGATTATGCAGATCACAGACATCGTTATTTGTCATGTAAACACCTTCCCGGACAAGTTCACCACCCATTTTTTTATTTCACTTCAGTTGTAACATCTCCATCTATAGGGGTGTTATAAAGCTGAAACTTTGAATATATAAAGTTGTAACACCCCTTTACTCTGCTACAATGAGGGGGGGGGGGGTGGGGCGACCCACTCCAGGGTGGGTTGCCCTATATGCAACAATTTTTTTGGTGTCCCAAACAAGTTCACCTCCCACTTGATTAGCTACACTTCGAGGGCCGTATCTCCAGCTGTGAGGCTGGTATAAAGCTGAACTTTGGCGGATGTCTTTCTAACAACCCCCTTACAATACACCAGTGGGGCTGCCTGCCAGCGAGCCACTACTAGGGTGTCAAATCTCCGTTTCCGGTATCCGTCTCCGCTTTTCCGCAGTAAATTGTTTTACCTTTCCATTTCCGTTTTTCAAGACCATTTTTTCCATTTTCTGGCTTGATTTTCAGTTTCCTGGGATTTTTCGATTATTTTTCCAATTTGTATTTATCTTTTTCCACTTGTTTTTTCCACTTTTTTTCCATGTTGTTTTTAACTATACTCGGCGTACATGATACCCTGCCATCGCACTGATTTATGTCTCGTGCTGGAAGTGTGCCAATGATTATTAAATCATGCGATTTCAGTAAAAACATGAAAAAAATTCATCGATGTGAATATGTTTATGAATAACACTATAACAACAATAAATTTTGTTATCTTTTTATGAAACTCGCATGCGTAAACCATGGTTGGCACACATCCAGTGGGAACCACGCGTGCAAGGTGTAAAGTAACCGGAGTATACCAGGTTCTTGTGTTGTTCATAATTTTTATATTTATCCAAATCTGTAAAAGACACAGTAATTTTGGACACATACTTTGCAGTCCGCTGAGTATACTTTTTACTGTTCAGTTACATCAAAGTTCACTTTTGCTAAATTCTTATTGTTGTTGTAGTGTACTTTTGCTACCTTTTGATGATTTTTTGTTGGTTCAGTTAAGCTTGAACTACAAGTGAAGTTACTAGCAGGATCCATAGTTGCAGAATGTACAGCTACCACAATCAAAGCCAAACAGGCAAACCTGCATACAGGTTTTCCTTCTGCAAATTTGTCCATTTCTGTAAAAATTTCACTTTTTTTCCATTTCCGAGAAAATTTCGCTTTCCATTTTCCATTTTCCGGCATTTCCATTTTCCGGCATTTCATTTTTCCGTTTTCTGTTTTCCAGCCAATAATTTTGTTTTACCTTTCCGTTTTCCATTTTCTGCTGAGTGAAATTTTTGTACCTTTCCGTTTTCCGGCAGAAATTTTTTTTTTACCATTATGTTTTCCATAAAAAAATATTTTTTGACACCCTACCCACTACAGTATGTGTTGCTGCATGCAGTTGTTCATTTTTTAAAACGACCCAAGTGTCCCAAACAAGTTTGCCACCCAACTGCATTATAAAAAATGTTGTGAGAACATGCCTGATATAAAATTGAGTCAGATTTGAACCCCAGTTCTGCTGATTAAAATGTTTTTCAGTGGGGCACCCACCCTGTCCCATAAACAGCAGACCGAAAATTTAACTTTAAACCAATTTTTTGTTTCACACTAAAAAAGTTGGTTTACAAAGTTCACTAGGGAAAGGTCCAAGGTTCAAAGTTACGTACACAAAATGACCTCTAAAATTGACTAAAGGTGAATATTACGATGTCAAAATGACATCATCACAGGAACAAAATTTGACAAAAGTTTTACTTTTTCATTCACCCGAAATAAATTTCCTTATGGAAGCATTTTAGAGGTTATGTTGTTTACATAACTTTGAACCTTAGACCCTCCCCTTTGTGAACCAACCTTTTAAATGTGAAACAAAAATTGGTTTAAAGTGAAATTGTCAGTCTGCTGTTTATGGGACGGGGTGGGTGCCCTACTGAAACATATTTTATGAGCAGAACTAGGGTTCAAATCTGAATCAGGTATGCTCTCACAGCATTTTTTTATAATGCAGTAAGGTGACGAACTTCTTTGGGAGACTTGGTTTGTTTTGAAAAAATGAACAATTTTATATGCAGCGACCCATGCTGTAGTAGGTGGTTGCAACCACAATTAGCGGTCACCCACTGGTTTTTTGTGAGAGGGGGTTGTTTGCAAGACATACGCTAAATTTCAGCTTTCTATCGCCCTCCAGCTGGAGATATGGCCCTCGTAGTGTAGCTAATCAAGTGGGTGGTGAACTTGTTTGGGACACCGAAAAAGCCACAAAAAATGTTTGCATATAGGGCGACCCACCCTGTTGTGAGTCGACGCACCTTCCCCCATTGATACGGAGTAGCGGGGTGTTAGGACTATATACCCACAAAATATTAGCTTTATACCACTCCCATAGCCACATATAAATATTGCATCTGATGTGAAATAAAAAAAGGGTGGTGAAATTGTCCGGGAAGGTGTTTATAATACCTAGATGCACTGTAGTAATTGGGGGATAATTCGGGGGGATAATTCGAGGAGATACGGTAAGCAAGTGCGCGTGCCGAGTGGTCAAGTCACTGGAGCATAACAATAAACAAAGCTGAAAAGGTAAAATATTTGCCATTGCCATTGCCATTGCAACATCCGCTCTAAAAATTGCAAAATGGCATTGCGGGAAATTTTGTTTATCATAATTACGGTGTCAACAAAAAAATTTTCACGGAAAAAAAGTTTGCACCTGTCGAAAACGGAGATGGAAGACAATTTGCACTTGCCGGGAAATGGAGAATGAAAAAATGAAAGGCCGGAAAACGGAGATTTGGTGAGATTCTGCCGGAAATGGAAAAAAATTGCAGAAATTCACCCAGAAATAAAAACAAATTGCAGAAATTTTTCTGGAAACAGAAAAAGTTCCCATTATTGAGTACCTGCATGCATGTTTACCAGTTTGGCTGAACAATAAAACAGAAAGTTGAGATGGAAAAGGGGAAAAAGTTGGAAAAACAGACAATTGAGCTGGAAAATGGAAAAAAGGCAGAAAAACTGAAAATTTAGCTGGAAAACGGAAAATGTGCTGAAAAAACGCTAATGGAAAAATTTAGCAGCTAGAGAACGGAAAAAATTGACTGCGGAAAGCGGAAACGGAAAACGGGAAGTTGAAAACCCTATTCATAATTAATAAATAATTGTGAATGCCTACCGTATTTCCTCGAAATACCCCCCTCGAAATACCCCCCCCTCGTTTGACCCCCCCCCCCTCACGAGACCACTATGAAACAATCACCCCCCCCTCGAAATACCCCCCCCCCCCAGATTGAGTGTAAAGCGAACGTACATGCCAAATACTGCAGTTTGTGTTCTGCGTAGTGCAGAACACACGTTAAAACAATGTCGGAATCACGTTATAACAGTGTTTATACCATCCACGTACTAATATAAGTCTACATAACCTTATAAATGGCGGTTTTTGTTGTATTTTTCGACCTCTGCGTACGTTTCAGACGACAAATTCGTACTGGGATTTGAAAAAATTTCTTGTGAAATAATAACCCCCCCTCGTTTGACCCCCCCCCCTCTCGGGACCACTATGAAACAATCACCCCCCGGGGGGTATTTCGAGGAAATACGGTATATACCTTGCCGACGTCACGCCTTCAACTCAGATCTAACATATCACATTTGAATGAACGAGTAAAAAATATACCAGTTTTGACAGATTTGAAAAGACAAGGCATGAAAAAGCCTGTAATCCGTAATAGAATGCGAAAAAGCACTGATGATATGTCACATTTTGGGACCACAAATCGCAAAATACAAGAACAAAGTAGAATGGTAAATGAAAGGCTCACTTGCTACACGCAGCGATCTTTTTGTACAGCTTACCCCCAAAATCATACAAATGCGCCAGGCGAAACGCAGTATTTGCATTTTTCTGTGTCGTTGACTCCAGAATATCATTCACAATTTGTTCCTGCACGTAGAATACAAGTCATGCAAAGATAAAAAAAGATATTGGTCATAACTTTTCCAGCACCCTCAAAATAAGTATAAAAATCTGAAAATATAGAGCGCAACGCACTTGCGGCAATGGGAGCACGGGAAACTCTGGAAACCTGCCCCTACAAATACCAACACAGGTTACCCCCCCCAAATACTCTAGCTATCAACCGCTGAGCCGGTGTCCAGGTAAAACCGGTGCCCAAGTACGCCCGGTGCCCAAGTATAATTTCCGGTGCCCAAGTACGCCCGGTGCCCAAGTAAAGTGTCCGTACTTTATATCAACTATAAGTATAGTTGAGTTATCGCTGAGCTGGTGCCCAGCAAGTAAAGTGTCCGTACTTGGGCACTGGGCGGATGTTTACTTGGGCACCCACCGGGCAGGTGGAAGCGCCTTGCCCGGTGCACAAGTATGGGCATTGCAGCATCCGCAAGATCAATGGATAACAATGGCGGACCGATGGAAAGACTGATAACACATCTACACTTGACTCGCGATAACAGCAGAGCATCACAGATTGTGTACTTTTGAATGTATGATAATTATATTTTTTTATGTATATTTTATGATTGAATGATTTTCAACCTTTAGATTTTGTTAATTTATTACAATTAGCAATCAAATCCAATTCAATATACTGGATAAGCAATGGTAGTAAAATGTGAACTTTAAATGTAAGGCAACACAAACAAAACAGAAAATTTGTTAAAACATAAATGCCACGGCAAGCATTCATGGGTTGCCCAAGTGTTGCCCAAGTAAACAGCCGCCCGGTGCACAAGTAAAGTGCACAAGTACGGGCACTTTACTTGGGCACCGGGCATACTTGGGCACCGGGCGTACTTGGGCACCGGTTTTACTGGGGCACCGACCCACGCCCCCCGGACCGTAGTCCCATTTCCCAGCCCATGCCAAACCAGCTGCAATAACAGTACAAACTCAATGTAAGTTCACCTTGAAGTCGTGCAACTGGTACATGTTGGCCAGGTCAAGCAGCTCGCACACGGCAGCCTCGTCTTGGCTGAACGACAGCGCGTACTCGCCTGCGTGGAGGCACACTTGAAATCGGAGAGTTGTAACTTGGGGATGGACAACTTGAGCAGCCACACTTGATGCGGACAGCAAAAATTGCACAGTAAAGTTGCATGTTCAGCAACCCAAACTGTAGTGAGTCGCTGCAGCCCCCCTGCTGGTGTATATTAGGGGGGTGGCAACACTCCTAAAAATTTGATGTCACTGCATTACCCATAAATGGAGGTATGTGGTATACTCGGCAGACACGATACTTTACAAACAGTACCGTATTTCCTCGAAATACCCCCCGGGGGGAGATTGTTTCATAGTGCTCCCGAGTAGGGTGTCAAATTTCCGTTTTCCGCAGGCAATTTTTTTCCGTTTTCCATTCCGTTTTCCGGCTGCTGAATTTTTTTTGCCAGTTTCCGTTTTTCCGGCTGATTTTCCGTTTTCCGGCCAAATTTTCAGTTTTTCTGTCTTTTTTCTTTTTTCCAGCTCAATTTCCAGTTTTTCCACCTTTTTTTCCCATTTTCCACCTTAATTTTCCGTTTTTCCGCCTCATTTTACCTTTTTCTGGCTCAACTTTCTGTTTTCTGTTACAGCCAAACTGGTAAACATTCATGCAGATTGTCAATTATGTGAATTTTTTTCTGTTTCCAGCAAAATTTATGAAAATTTTTTTTCCACTTGCGGCAAAATTTTTTCTCCATTTTCCAGCAAAATTTCAGCAATTTTTTCATTACTGTGCAAATTACATTTTTCTGTTACCGTTTTTCCGGACCCTTTTTCCATTTTCCGGCCGCTGAACATTTTTTTCCGTTTCTGTTTCCGTTTTCCGTTTTGCCAAGTGCAACTTTTTTTTCAGTTTCCGTTCCGTATTCCGGCCGCTGAAATTTTTTTTCCGTTTCCGCTTTCCGTAACAAAATTTTTTTGACACCCTACTCCCGAGAGGGGGTGGGGTTAAACGAGGGGGGTATTTCGAGGGGGGGTATTTCCAGGGGGGGGTATTTCCAGGGGGGGTATTTCCAGGGGGGTGATTGTTTCATAGTGGTCTCGAGAGGGGGAGGGGGGTCAAACGTGGGGGGTATTTCGAGGGGGGTATTTCGAGAAATACGGTAGTTATGTCGTCGGTTGGCAGACGGCCAGCCGAAAACTATTGAAAGACGTGATTATGACAAAGTGTTGACGTCATGAAGAGGACGTGATGCCGAGAGATGATGATGACGACAAAAGTGATGACGTCATGATGGAGCGTTTCCTCATGAAAAATGTACGGCATAATGTCATCCGAGTATACACAAAAAATTCAACGTGGTGCTGAACCTAATCCAGAAGGAGTTGACAAAAATACATGTGGGGAGTTTCATTCCAAAAGTTCACATATCCACATTTTTCGAATTTTCAAAATAGCATTTTAAACTTTGGCGCTGGCCCGACAGCGCCATGTTTCGGATAAATCAGATTTTCGCTTTTCGGATAAATCAGACATACTCTACGATTTTTGTACCAAAAATTTTGTCGGCCAGCAAATATTTTGGAAGTTATACCAAATTTTGGAAACCACCCAAAATAGGGAGTAAATCTAAAAAAATGAAGTTAAAAGTTGAATAACTTTTTAACGGTGCATCGCAGAGCAAAATCAATTACACCACCGAAAAGCCCGTGTTTAAAAGTACCCCAACACAAATTATAAGATCTCTATATATACCCTTATTTGATATATCATGCAAAATATCTTTGGAAATTTACATGTGCACTTTTGGAAATAAAACTTTTTTGTATGGGAATTCCGGTCGGCTCTTCCTGAGCGATGCGGAGCACGTGTGCATTGTTGGAAATGAAACTATTTTTTTGGATATGTGAACTTATGAAATGAAACACCGACCGTCAGAGATGTGACTTATGCATTTTCGATGTGATAATCCCGTTTTTCATAGGGCAGTGGTCATGGATATGTGAACTTTCGATATGAAAATCGCGATTTTTCTGAAAATCGGTACCACTGTATCTCGGGAACGACATGGACTATAACGCTGATTTTTTTTCTAAAATGTGAAAAACAATACGTGGAGGTAACTCGATTTCTCTGGATTTGGCACTTGTGAACTTTTGGAATGGAAGTCCTTTTGAAATGGATTTTCTAAAAAGTGCTCTTGCAGTTGAGCATCAGAAAACACCCTAGCTTTGACTTTTAGATGACGTTATACATCATTTTCATTCATTATTCCACATCATATCATCAACAAAATCATTGGGAACAAATTGAAACCATGCGCCTGACGTGGGCCACCCTGTATTATTCTTTAAGTAAATATATCGTGTTGTGCTATCGGATGTCAAAATAATAAAAAATCAGATGGCATCAGATATTTGTCACTATGATCAATTCTAAGTAAATGCATTCCAGAAGATATATTTCGGCCTTCTGCATAATGGTTGTATTTTAAGAGCCTGTGCCTCAGTGCACCCAAATTCCCAGTGCATGTAGACTCCCAGTGCATGTAAGTCTACTCGCAGTGCACGTTGACTCCCAGTGCACGTAAACTCTCAGTGCACGTGAACTCCCAGTGCACGTAATCTCTCAGTGCATGTGCAGCGAGTTCGCTGTGCGGCGCAGCCGCAACTTTGAAGTTTTATTCCCAACATTTTCGATTTTTTTATAGTTTTTTAATATTTTTTTTCCCTAGAGAAACACTTAAAAATAGATTTTTTCAAGAAAAATTCGAAAACGTGTTTTGGTTTTCATTCGACATTTTCATTTTCCACATAAATACAAAAATATTTACAAATTCACGCAACCCGCGGGGGAGGGGGGGGGCAGAGTTGCTTCCGCGCCGCACAGTGAACAGTTTGCGCACATGCACTGGGAGTTTGCGTGCACTGGTAGTTTACGTGCACTGAGAGTTTACGTGCACTAGAAGGAGCCTGTGCCTCAGTGCACGTAAACTCCCAGTGCACGTAGATTCCCAGTGCACGTAGGTCTACTCCCAGTGCACGTAGGTCTACTCCCAGTGCATGTTGACTCCCAGTGCACGTAAACTCTCAGTGCACGTGAACTCCCAGTGCACGTAAACTCCCAGTGCATGTGATCACTCTGTTCGCTGTGCGGCGCCGCCGCAACTTTGAATTTTTATTCCCAACATTTTCGAATTTCTTTTGTAGTTTTCAGATTTTTTTCTCCCCTAGAAAAAAACACATCGATTTTTACCTATTTTTTGAACAAAAAATTGCAGAAACGCAGTTCAAAACATCAGTTTTACATGAATTTATTTGTAGTGGCAGAACAAAAGTGCAGACATGTCTGCGGTAACAGGTCAGAAGGCTGTAAAACATAAAAATGCAATAATTGGAACAAATTAATTCAAATTGATTAAATTGAAAAAAAATCGAAAAGTCCTACGAAAGATTCGAAAATTCAAAAAGTAATGAAAAATATTCGAAAATTTGAAACAAGAAAAAACAAAAATTCGAAAATTAATTTTAGAAAAAACACTCGAAAGTTTTTTATACTTTTTCCCAGAGGGTTTGCCATCGTTACCCCCCGCGGGCTGTATGAAATTTGTTATTTGAAATTTTGGTCCATATCTTAGACATTTTTCCAACACTAGTTCAGAATTTCCGACTCCCCGCGGGCTGTATTGAATTTGTTATTTGAAATTTTGGTCCATTTTTTGACATTTTTCCAACACTAGTTCAGAATTTCCGACTAGTGTTTGCATTTGTAAATATGTTTTGTACTTATTTATATGCAAATCGAAATGTTTGGTTTTCATTTCCAATTGAGAAATTTTCATTTTTCACATCAATACAAAACTATTTACGAGTGCACGCAGCCCGCGGGGGGGGGGGGCGGCCGCACCGCACAGCAAACAGTTTGCGCACAAGCACTGGGAGTTTACGTGCACAGAGAGTTTACGTGCACAGAGAGTTTACGTGCACAGAGAGTTTCAGCCCACTAGAAGTTATCGTGCACTGGGAGTAGACCTACATGCACTGGGAGTTTACGTGCACTGAGAGTTTCAGCCGTATTTTTATAAGAATAATGTGTCCTTTTGGGTAAATGTACCCATCCAAACAATGGTGGATTTGGATGCAGTAAAATGGATAAAAACAAGCTTGAGTAACAAACTTAGATAAACACCGCAGATAAATGCCTCAGTTGCTTTGTTTCCAGCTGTGGGCAGGATATACTTGCCATCGCGCAGCTCTACAAACTTGTGCCCTCCATCTGGCAGAGTGCCAGTGAACAACTGCTGGAATACCTCAGACCGCGCACTCAGCACACATTTGTGCACCTGCAAAGGAGTAAATACAGAATACTGGGCTGTTGGCACTAAAAATGACAACGTAATATCTGGGGGCAGTCCCAGACCCTGCAAAGTGTCAAATGTAAAGAAAAATGTCATGTAAAATGTAAATCAAAACAAAAAAGTTTTTTTTACTTAACGTTGCATGACATTTGGCACTGATCTTACGTTTGTCATGAAACATTGACACTTTGCATGACACTCGACTTTACATTTGACACTTTACAGGGTGTGGGATTGGCACCTGGTCACTACTTATTGATCACATTTAAACATAAATGTGCACTACTGTGCTTAATAGTTGATACTTTAGCTCAGCCCCCCCCTTAAAATTTTAGCTACATAGTGGCGGAATGGCGCCATTGGCGTTGGCGTCAGCGCCATTGAACGCTGTATATGTATTTAAATATACATACAAAACAGCAAAAAGCACCACATTGAGTATATTTATAACGATTTGCGGCCACATGGAGCAAATCTGATAATAATACCTTATGTCTGGTGAAGAATGCGCGCTTGCGCGCAAAATTTTTTACGCTGAAGTTGAAAAAGTCGCATTTTCCGGTCACTTTCTGGTCCCGCCCCGGGAGGGGGGGGGGCTGCAGCCCCCCCCCCGCCCCCCCCTGGATACGGCCCTGATTGAGGGAGTGAGAAGTGAGGGTCTGACCCTGTTTAGCGCATTACAGTCTGAAATGCGATTTACAGTCTGAAATGCGATTGTTGGATTTGCTGATTTCACTGTGATTAGAGTATGTTGGGGTATATTGATGGGAGGGGGAAACTCATAATTTTCATTGCATCTTAAGGCCCAGTGCATGTAAATATGCTCTCAGTGCATGTAAATCTACTCTCAGTGCATCTAAACCCTCAGCACATCTAGGCACCTTTTGTGAAATGTGATACAAAGTTTTCGCTGTAGTATTTGTCTTCCAACATTGAAAATTGTGTGATTTGTGAGTGCACTCATGTGAACCAATTGTGTGATATTGTGTGTTGTGTTTTTACTCGCAATTTATATCCCTTATATCACTTTTATCTTTGATTATCCGTGGTCGTATAATCTTGTTACCCCCCAAGGAGTTGAGTAAGTGTGAATGTCAAACCCGCGATTGTTATGTTTCATGGGTTCTTTCGGTTTGCCATTCTATGCCTATCTGTATTCCACTCTGGAGTCAATAAATACAAAGTCCCAAAGTGTGTCCAGGGATTGAGGGCTCCCCAAGTCCCTCATTATACTCAACTATAAATATCCCTGTATAGTCTTATATTAAAAAATACAGTAATAATACTAGATCAACACTCCATATCTTAGGTCCGTATTTAGCATGAACAGCTGCCCTATACTTTGTGGTATGACAAATATATACCCCCCTTATGTTAAATATTCCGCTGTGTATGACAAAAATTCCGCCAAACTGGCAAATTTATTCGTATGACAAAAGCACCACCAAACTGACAAATTTACTAGAAAAGCAAATGCGCGATTAAATGAATAGGTATTTACCCTAAAATATACCGTATTTCCTTGAATTACCCCCCAGGGGTTTATTTTTTCAGAGTGAAAATTTTGAGAGAAAAACGTGAAAAATGCAACAATAATCACAATTTATAAGTTTTTACAGCCTTATATAAGGATGTAGATGGTATAAACAATGTTCTAACATAACACAGTAAGTGTTTTGAATGTCTGTTATGCATTTACTGGACCACAAAGTCATAGTGCCCATTTTGAGGGGGGTATTTCGAGGGGGGGGGGTATTTCGAGGAAATACGGTAGCTGTTATGCACATCTGTGTGTGGCTTGATCACCTTACGTCACCATCCCATGTTAAAATGCTTGATTGTACTATATAAGAGGAAAGTGAAAAAAAGAAATATGATTTTTTAATAAGTGGTATATGGGCAACACTTTAAGAAAAGAAAAATTTTTTGGGTGTCCAAGTTTTGGCCACTGACTTGTGGACTGATTCATATATAGTGATTTCTGGCACTGGCGCCAGCGCCAATGACATCATGGCGTGGCGCCTATGAATGGTGCCAGCGCCATGGCACAATTCCGTTACTGTGTAGGCAAAATTTTAGGGGGGAGGGCTGGGACACCCCCCCCCCCCCCCGCTCGCTGGGGCTCCGTAAACAAGCAGCCCCCCCCCCCGCTCAAAAATCCTGGATACGTCCCTGCAGAGTGCAGTCTGACATAGACAGAGCTATCGCATAGGGGTTAAACCCGAACCCCCTCACAACCGGAGACCCCCCTTTCACCTTGAAGTCTTTGCCGGTGTTGTCCTGCAGCGTCAAGTCGGCGCTGCTGCTCTCCGAGCTCAGGTCCTCGTACAGCGTCCGGCTAAGCACACTACCGTCGGCGCCGAGGTTTTTGCAATAAACAGTAGCGTGTTCCTGTGATATCAGGGTGGCAGTGATAAATTCCTGACTAAAAACATTTTCTGATGATTTTCATGCAAAACTTGAAAAATAAAAGAATGATGGGACTTGAGGTAGATTAACGAATTTCAGTCTTGTAGGTTTTGAACCCAGATAGATAGGAAATCGCTCCTCCGAATGGATTCGCTGACATCGTTGAGAAATTTTCAAATTTGAAGTGGTTTAGGAAAGGGAGTTCGCGGTGATTCAGTATATGAAGGGTGTGCCTCTAAAAGTACCGATCTACAAATTTTTAAAATTTGAGTTAGCACCATTTTTGGGGTCCCCATAGAAATGCGCTTAAAATATATAATATGTGGGGGGGGGGTGCAAAATTCAATTCAATACGGTGTCGAAAAATGCAAAAAATCGCAAGTAGTTTCTGAAATTTTAAAAGTATGTACCAACTAGTGATGGAAAAGCGCCAGAAAAAAGGGCGCCAGGCGCCAAGGGCGCCATGGCGCCATTCGGAAAGTGGGCGCCAAGCGCCAAGGGCGCCACAGAAAAAGGGCGCCAGGCGCCAAGGGCGCCAATGCGCCATTCTGAAAGTGGGCGCCAGGCGCCAGGGGCGCCACGGAAAGAGGGCGCCAAGCGCCAAGGGCGCCATGGCGCCATTTGAAAAATAGGGCGCCAGGCGCCAAGGGCGCCAGTAAATATAGGTGCGTACAACACCCTGTGTGTGCTAAAAATGCTTCTACAGCACTTTAGTACATGCATTTACGTCTTAATTCACGTTCTCCAGGATTTAATTAACAAAAACAAGACTAGCAACATAATTTTTTTATATAAAATCCACATGACAAATTCAAACACCATGGAAATTGTCATTAGATAACAATCCATTCACTTCAAATAGACTTTTTCAATCAATGTTCCCTTGAAATGGACAAAAACGGAATTGCAACGATTTGAATCCATTGATTTATGATTTTGCAAATTCGATGGTCCATCATTCTCGTCTTCTGATCGGTCAGGCACACCTTATGAACCATTGGACGAAAGATTCCCACCCACTCAAACCACTTTGTCCATTTTTCTGGCGAATTTAGATCATCAACGGATGCGTTGTTCATTTTTTTTCATTTATACAACGCTCACCTTGAAACCCTGCTGGCGCCTTTTTGGCGCCCTTTTAAAGCAGGGCGCCAGGCGCCAAGGGCGCCACGGAAAAAGGGGGCCAAGCGCCAAGGGCGCCATGGCGCCTTTCAGAACGTGGGCGCCAGGCGCCAAGGGCGCCACAGAAAAAGGGCGCCAAGCGCCGATGGCGCCATGGCGCGGCGCCCTTTGGCGCCCTCAAATGGCGCCAGCGCCATGGCGCCATTCCATCACTAGTACCAACTAATCTACAAGCTTTTTCTGCTTTTGTATCTTTAAAAGTACCGATCTACACACATTTTTCAAAATTGTACTTCTAAATGTACCGATCTGCACTTTATTTTTTGTGCTTCTAAAAGTACCGATGTCAGCTCGGCATCATCAGCAGCAAAAACTCAATTTGTGCTTTTTTATTATGGGTAACAGTACTGATCTACATCTATCTGATTTTGTGCTTTTAGAGGTACCAATCTACATGCTATTATTTACCAATTTGTTCCTTTAAAAGCTACTGTACTACAAAAAATACAATCCAATAAATTTGATATAGCTAGTGTTATTTGTATAAGCAACGATTATACCACGCATGTGTATACCCAGCAATATGGCCGAAATACCCATACCCAAAATTCCCATACCCAATAGTATGGGTATTGCATACTCCAAACTTTCAATTGCGATTATCTCAAAATCGATTTTTTTTGTAGATCGGTACTTTTAGAAGCACATAGGGTGTCAACAATTTCTTTTACGGAAAACAGAAAACGGAAAGGTAAAATTTTTTCACCTTACGGAAAATGGAAAACGGAAAGGTAAAAAATTTTCAGCTGCCGGAAAACAGAAAACGGAAAGGTAAAAAATATTCAGCTGCAGGAAAACGGAAAACGGGAAGGTAGAAAAATTTCCTGCACAAAAGCGGAAAACGGAAATTTGACACCCTAGAAGCACACCCTTCATATAGGCTCTTCCAAGGCGCCATTCCGGCTCTTTCAATGGCGCCATTCCGACGTCCCTGACGCGGAGATTCATACTTCGATATCTTTGTCCGATCCCAATTTAGGGCCGCCCGAAAAAGGGATAGTGGTGGGAAGAAACTCGGGGACACTCACATCGATACGTCGCGCGCAAGCCCAGCCGCGATGTTCGAGCAGGCGCTTAATCCGATTCATTTCCGCCCTCAGCTCGTCGACAGCTTCTTCCCTTGTATAGGTCGGATATATGAATCTGCCGGAGAACTTCAATCCGCCGTAATAGGTTTTCCACAGTCCGCGCTGCAGCGGGTCCACTTTGAGCAGCCGCTGCAGCTGCTTCTCCGACTGATCATCCGCTGAACATAGCACCAAATTGCCCGGAATTCTCTGAACATAGTTATGCCCCGATAATGACAGAATAATTGTCGCTTTGAACTCCATCATTGGTCGAATTTGATACGGAGTTCCAATTTGGGTTATCGGCACCTGAATAGAAAGTTGGTGGAAGTTTAAAGGATAATTCGTTTAAAGTGTAGCGAGATCAAATGTGCGCCCACGAGGGTAGGGACCCGTTTCGGCCGCGCCATCTCGGCCGTGGACATTTCGGCCGGAGGACAGTTCGGACGTGGCCGTCTCGGCCGTGGACAGCTCGGCCGCGAGCCATCTTGGCCGCGGGGACATCTCGGCCGCAAAGGTACTTAGGTATACATGCGGCAACACGATCCTTCACTCAGGTCTACATTAACTAATAGACGCAACAACATAAAATATGATGCCGCGCATTGCAACTGAGTTCCAGCAGGCTATTAAAGGTCGCGCTGTGGATTACTTCCATGGATAAGTGCATGCTATGTTTGCATTTTCATTTGATACAAATTAATCATATTCATTTACTACTTCAAACGCGATTTTGAAGTAGTGCATGAATATTGGAATCGAAATCGAAACTGGAATCGGAATTGAAATTTCTGTTCTGGTTCCAGTTTCGATTCCGGTTTTGATGCCTGTGCACTACTTAAAAACCGAATTTGAAGTAGTAATTGAATTCCGGAACCGGAATTACAATTTTGGTTCTGATATTTATTTACTACTTCAAACTCGATTTTGTAGTAGTGCATTGGAACCGAAATCGAAACTGGAACTGGAATTGAAATTTCTGTTGCTTGTGTTTCACTGGTTTCACTGGTGCTTGGCACTAGCGCCAAAGCAAAAAGCGCCATGCACTTTTTGCATCACACACCATTCCGCGCTGCGTCATCTGTTCCTTCAAAGATAACAACAATGCAACGTATTGAATTGACAGACACCTTACATCATATCTGTAGTTCCCAACTGGGGCGTATGTTCCTGCCCCATCGATGTTGCTCTACATGTGCAGCGATGTGCCTTTGAGTTCATATTACCAATGTGCCGCATGTATACCTAAATACCTTTGCGGCCGAGATGTCCCCGCGGCCAAGATGGCGCGCGGCCGAGCTGTCCACGACCGAAATGTCCACGGCCGAGATGGCGCGCGGCCGAGCTGTCCACGACCGAAATGTCCACGGCCGAGATGGCGCGCGGCCGAGCTGTCCACGACCGAAATGTCCACGGCCGAGATGGCGCGGCCGAAACGGGTGTTAAGCGCCTATGAGGCACCTTACTCGCTTCACTTGTTGGAAATCGCGGAATAAATGCAGGAATGCAGGGGCTAAAGCGTTGCGCCAGTACTTTGGCCCTTCTATATTACATCCCCCGGTTATCGGGTTCCGCGCATTTTGGGGTAAGATTTCAATAATTTCACTCCACCCGCACTTTCACTTCGCTTTCACTTCAGTATTTTAACTTCACTTCACCCGGGGATGACTCTTTATTCAAATGAAAAATGTGTGAAAAAATAGAGCGGCACCTTCAATAGAACGACAGTTACAAATGTTGGCGAAAAAATAGAACGGCACTAATATATTAGAAGAAATACGGTTATGCCCAAAATCGCTCAGGCTTGAAAACTACAGTGAAAAAAACGGGTGCCGTCAACACAATACAACAAGCTGCCGCTGGGTGACTAAAGCATGGCAGGGTGGGGGAACTAAAATCCAGGAAAAATTCTCACATTAAATCAGCACACACCAGTGCGATACATAAAAAACAGACACGCTTTTTTACACTGAACACAAACCTTTGCCGGCTTTCAATTTGTTGAGATAAGAGACAGAATCTCAATTTTTGGGACCAGACTGACATCGAAATTTTCTGACTGAATAAAAATATATAGGCTGACATTTTTACGGGACTACCGGTCTCGTTTGAATTTCAGGTGCAATGCGCCTACACACACTAGTTTTCACCGTGACTTCGTGTGAAAACTGGAATTAAAAAAATGCAAATTAATGAACACGGTTGAATGATTTAATTTAAATTAAATTTTAATTAATAAAAGTTAAAATTTGAAAACTAAAACACATAAAAGCATACAATAAGAGTAGGCTGAATGTCGCCATGTGGCCATTTCAGTTTACACCCATGTCACCAGGTGAAAACTACCACGGTAGTGTGTAGGGCCAATGCGAGAATGGCTATAAAAAGAATACTAGGACATAATAGGACAATGTCATATTTTTCGTCAACTTCTTTTCATGCCGTTCTATTCGAGGCTGCCGCTCGATTTATTGCTTCAAATTTTTGGAATCTGGAATTGGTCCCAGACCGTAAAATGCAAAAATTTTGCTAACATTTACTGTCATGCAAAGTGTCAAAAATCATGTAAAATGCACTGCAAAATGGCAACGTTGCCATTTTGCAGTGCATTTTACAGGATTTTTGACACTTTGCATGACATTTGACATTTCACATGGCATTTTACACGGTCTGGGACTGCCCCCTGTGCAAACTACAGAACAAAACAGAAATACTGACAGAAGCGGGAATGTTAATGTCTTCTTAGATTTCCATGCCCTAACGTCCCAGTAATATCGCTAAACACTCAACCAAAGCAAAAAAAGAACACAAAAAAACGAAAATTCCAAGCAGATACTAAAATTGTGCAGCTAAATACACTACCGTGCAGAATAGTTGAGACTTTTCACACATAGAGAAACAGTAGGCTGGGGGTCCACCACACTTTTTTGCTTCCCAATTTCTTGTCCCTTGCCCAATTTTGATGCCATTTGAGTATGTCGGGGTATGATGCTGGGGCTCCTACGAAAAAAATTTGTTTGCTCAAATAATCCCCCAGGCCCGAGATAAGGGGGGTCTATAAAATGATGGTCAAAAAATATACAGAAAATGGGCAATCTGGATGAGTGTCTTTGAAGCTTAATAACTCAACCATTTCTGGGCTGATTTAAATGATTCAACACTTAAAATGATCGGGATAACCTGCAGATTCTATTTTTGTGGTCAGTTTAGTGATGTCTAAACTCTGTATGTCAATTTGACCCAGTTTTTGAACATGAAAAATTAATTTTTTGAACATGCTGTCATAAACTTTAGATAAGGAGGATTCATTTAAAACAAAAATGAGTTCAATATCTTTTTCAAATCAAAAGTTATGGCACTTCAAAGTTTTCAATGGTGTCTAAATATTTTATGCTTTTTTTTACTGGGGTTTGCAGCATGAAATGTTTGTTATTGAACAGTCTATAACATACTTTAGACAGAGAATTAATATGACAAAAACGTTTTTTCAATATCTCTTTCCAATCAAAAGTTATAGCACTTACAAACTTCCATCTTCATTCCATCCAAAATAATTGCACATTACTCATTCACAGTTGGGCCAACTCTTCTCCCTAATAGAGCAAAGCCAAAACCTCAAATTTACACACCAAATAGCCCCACTCAGTAGTATGCCTACCCCCATTTCTGAGTTGCTGGCAATGGATTCAAAACTGCAGCAAAAATAAATAAATGCCACATTTCCATATATGCATTGCCATATGCTCTTCATGCTTAGAATGTTTCTTGCTGCACAGAGAGCTCAGCGATGCAGGCAAGCAGTTGCCATGGTGAAAATTTTGTTAAAAAATGAACATAGGGATTGGATATAGACTTTAAAGTGAGATACTGGGTGGCTACTGCCCAAAACATGAAAAGTTTCAACTATTCTGAAACATGAACAAACTGAGTTAATATGTTTGTACACTAGGAATATATGCAAACTTGAACTCGAGGGGCGGTCATCCCAGGCATGTGTAGTCAACCCCCCAGGGTACCCATGTATAGTATCCAAATGTTTTGCATATTGACCATTTCGAAATTCTGGCAACATTAATCACGCAGCACAAAAAGTCTCAACAATTCTGCACGGTAGTGTATTACAAGCCAATTAGCCAACACCACAAAACAAACAGAAAATTGGTGGTGCTATCCAAATATTCATTAATAGTTTTTCAAGCTATTGGTGAGCCAAAAATTTAGTGCAATTATCGCCAGAGGGGTCTCCATGATTTTGGCAAGATTGAATAGCTGGTGAATCTCTCTTGGGGCGGGGGGGGGGATTATTGGCAGTTCGCGTACTCGCTGAAACTGGATGTCAACCGGCTTCAATGTTAATTCAGAGATTAGTTGACGTGTCGCGAAAGGGCTTCTCAATGCACATATGTATATTGAAAACCATGTGCGGCAATGGCCAGAAGCATTTACCTCGACTGTGGCGGTGGAATGGCGCCATGGCGCTGACATCATTAAATGGCGCTACGCCATGGAGTTTTTCTATCACCACCCGACAGACTTTGACTAGAGTCAAACACATAAATAGATTGCAGCTGTGGGGACCCCTATTGGAGACCCCAGACTATCACAACGAAAGCAAGGACGTAGCCAGGGGGGGGGGGGGGCGGGGGGAAATCAACAAATAAATACCCCTACCACGAAAAAATTTAAATATCAAAGACATAAGTTATAGCCTGATTGCTACAGTGAAAAGCAAGCCAAAGTGACACGTATTCAGATCATTTACTGAACCTTCAACATGTTCACAAAAGTGTCCGATCACGAGTAAAAAAATGTGAAGTGGCATTGAAACAGTCCAAATATTTATGTGCATAACTGACCCCACACACCAGTCGACAACGACAAAAATGTCAACTGGGTCCGATCCCAATTCAAAGCTTGCTGACGAGCCGACGAACCACGTTCAAATACAAAGGTGTTGAATTGAAGCATGTTGCAAATTCAGAAAAGTAGTGTTAAAAAATTGCGTTATGTGCAATGTACATACAAGGATAACATGAATTTATTACATGAACATTTATTCCGATCTTTGAATTTGGATCGGAACCAGTTGACATTCGGTGTCATTGTCAACTAGTGTGCGTAGGGACAATGGCCCTGCGCACACTAGTTTTAACACGAAATTGCTTTGAACGTGTTTGAGTTTTTCACAATGTGTCATTTTTACTCTCCGTCAACTGTAGTTGACGGCTACCTCATTGTAGAAAACTCAAATGCGTTCTAAGCTGATTTGTGAGTTTTCAAGATTTCGTGTGAAAACTAGTGTGTGCAGGCACAATACAACATCATTTAGTTTTTCAACATTTCATTACATTTACTAAATGAAGATATTTATGAAATAACTGCTTCGGAAAGTCCAATGACTAAGCAAGTGCGCTTTTCAAAGCTGTCTTATCACCGTTAAAATGCTTGCACTCTCACGGGAAAACAGATTGTGATTGACATTTGGGGTATCAAAGAGGCAGATAGATAACTCGAAAATGTCTTTGTATGGAATAGCGAATTATTATTATTGGCCGGGTCACGAGTATTTGCATTTGATAAATTTCGCGAGTGAAAATTACGATTTACACCAAATGGAATCGTACTTTCATTTTTTCATCAAAGTAGTGCTTCGAAAAGTAACTTTTCTATGCAAACAGTATAGTAAACAGGCCAGAAACGGAATGCGGCCGCGCAGGCGCCATTCACCGCCGACACGGAAATCGATGAGGAACTTCTGGCCCAACTCGACGAAGGGCACGAACTACTTGGACAACACGCTCAGGGTGAGCACGTCGCAGCTGTGCAGCGCCCCCGTGGGGGCAGCACTCTTGATTGGGGGTCTCCAAGATTAATCGCTCGCTCATCCGGAGGGAAATTATTTTTCTGGGGGGCTCGTGGGGTGGCAAAATATATAGGCTCTTTTAAGGTATAGAAGGCAGAAAGAACAAAAAAAATCGCTAAAATCAGGTATATAACCATGTATATAGCCGAAAACCGTGATTTTTAAGGTGAAAAAAAATAAAATGGTAAGAAAATTTCACAAAAATCGCCCCAGATAAAATATGGATAGCTGAAAGATTTGGGCGGTTACAGCGCCCCCCTCCCCTTGGAGACCCCATCCATAGTTGTTAAAACGTATTTACGTTTACTCGATCAATACAGATACTCGAGTACTGCGTAAATACGTTTACGTTTCCTCCTGACAAAAATACCATTTAGTCGCGTACTTAATAAAAGTACGCGAGTACCGAAAACGTATTTTACGGGGACATATAGTGACAAACATTGGATATTTCCCCAAAAATACGTATCAGGAGAAAAACCCCACGCCATTGAGTTATTCCAGTGTAAAGATTGCATAAAACACCGATTGTAACGTTTTCTGCGAGAGAAAATACTCACTTTTACGTTTTCCGTCAGAAAAAATACCCCCGCTTTTACGTTTTTTGTCACCAAAAATAGCTGTTTTTACGTTTTTTTACGCAGCGTAAAGGTACTTACCACTTACTACTACGAAAAACTATTTACTTTACGTTTCGGTACTCAGCTGTGAGTAAAATAAAAATACTTTGTTTACTTTGAAAATAGTTCAGTACTTTTAACAACTCTGACCCCCTCTGCACAACAATTTTTTAAACCCAGGCCCCAGATTTAATTGGGCAGACAAGTTTTTGCCCTCCCTGCCTGGCACCTGACACGCCCGTCACGCCTGCCAGGCACCTGACACGACCAAGCGCCTGCCAGACGTGCCCTCACTGTGCCAGATTTGCCCGAAAATTGGCAAACGAGATTTAATTGCGAGGGCAGGTCAGGCAAAATTAAAAGAAAAGGCAATATCTGCCCTGCACACTCGGGGGTGCAGGGCAGACATTGTTTACAGAAAAGAAACGTATGAACCGTACGAAAAAAATGTGCGAAACGTGCCAAAACTTCAAAATCGCCAAAAATATATAAATTAAATAGAAACCATGTATAAAAGCCTATGAAAACCGATGTGTGTATAAACAAAAATTATGATTATGACGGTGAGATTGGCAAAATGGAGCCACTTTTAGCGATTTTGTGCAAAAACATAGGGAAAAATTGCTCGGACTTGAACGTGGGTCAAATCACTTATGTAACTTGGATGAAGGCGTCTAAATGTCCCGATCCGAATTACCGGTTGCGTATTCTACGAATGAGAGTTAAAGCTGCCCCCGCAGCATCTAAATTATCCCTTGAGTCGCCCCTAAAAATCGCTCAGCAAGCTATCTATGTATGTCTAGCAAATTTTTAACGATTTTTCCCCATTTGTTGCCCAAAATCGCTCATATTTGCTTCATTTTGTAAACTTTGAGGTTTGTAATTGGTATTCTTATTTTTTTACATTGTTGTATACCTATTTTTGGCATAATTTATCTAGATTTATAGAGATTTCGCAATTTTGGCTGACTGCCAAGTGTACAGATCATTTTTCGTTTTCTTTTTGTTAGTCAAAATCCCGCCCGAACTGCCCGCCGCGCCAGGCACCTGACAGCTGCCGGCCGGCACGCAATCGAATCTCGATTTGTCTGGCAGTCGGGCGGCGGCTGTCAGGTGCCTGGCGCGACGAGCGGGTCCGGCGGATTTTACTCCCGAAAATAAAAATAAAAATCGGAGATACATCTTTTAAAAACTTGGCAGCCGGCCAAAACTTTCGAAGCGCCATAAATATAAGAAAATAGGCCAAAAATATGTAAATAACCATGTAAAATAGCGATAAAGTAGGTCAAAGTTTTGAAAATG
>OZ038451.1:26828969-26850969 GCA_964036195.1 Sphaerolaimus hirsutus | reverse complement strand
CCGAGCAGAACACACGTTGAAAACAATTACTGTGTTACGTTAGAACAAGGTTTATACTGCGTAAATACTTATAGAAGTCCGTAGA
Organism: Sphaerolaimus hirsutus; assembly: GCA_964036195.1. Taxonomy (NCBI): domain Eukaryota; kingdom Metazoa; phylum Nematoda; class Chromadorea; order Monhysterida; family Sphaerolaimidae; genus Sphaerolaimus; species Sphaerolaimus hirsutus. The sequence goes on along the minus strand of OZ038451.1, from coordinate 26,850,884 downwards.
GTCTTATACTCAATGGTTTTTGTTGCATTTTACGACGTCTGCGTACGTTTGGTACGACAATTTCGTACTGGGATTTCAAAAAATTTCTGGCGAAATAATAACCCCCCCCTCATCTAACCCCCTCAAAATTTCCACTCTGAAAAAATAAAACCCCAGGGGGTAATTCGAGGAAACACGGTATTCAAAAATAGCGGAAAAGTGCTAAATAAAAGGCACTATGCAGCGAGGTCATGGCGCGGAAGAAAATGACCGCGTACTGCGTGGTAGTGGTGAGTGTGTGTGTAGCGCGCAGATAAAAGTAGCTGTAACTTTTGATTGGAAAGAGATATCGATCTCATTTTTGTTTTAATGAGTTTCTCTCGATCAGGAGAATAGGTTAGCATGTTCAAAAAGCAAACTTTTGCGGAAATTTTGCATTTCGAAATCAGGCTAAGACGATATATAAACAAATGTGTATGTCCGATTTGACCTCAGAAATGAACTCTCCGAACATTTGTGATCATTTTAACATTTTAATGACTAAAATCGGTTCACAAATGACCGAGCTATTGATGTTCAGGTTTGCATGTTCTCGACGACACCCCAAAAAACCCGCAAATAACAGTGTTTTTTTGCCCCCCCCCCCTATCTCCGGTCTGGGGGGTCGTAGGAAAAAATCGTCAAAATTGTGCGTAGCCCCAACATTTAACTATATCATATCCAAATTTCAACATTTTTCGCCAAGCGGTTCCCGAGTTATTAGCACGCGCCGGCAGGTGAACCCCCCCCCCAAAATGCTAACCCCAAAATCCCCTATGCTCACTGTGCATCACACACCTATTTTATGCTGTCACTGGTGGGCTACTTTAGAAAATCACCCCTGCTTATCGAAATGTTGACACTACGACTGTGGCAAACTTAGGGTAACTTACCCTTGATAAATGCATTTCATGCTCATCCGATCCCTCACCCATGAATCTAATCAGTGAAGGTGTCACTTCCTTCAGTATCTGCGCACTTTCTTTGTAATGACAACTCCTTGACAACAATTCGCTGGCCTCATTTCGCATTCTGTTCAACATATTGTTGTCATTGTGCATCACCCGGCTCAGACTGTTCACACTGGCTATCAGCTGGTCCACTGGAGCTGATTTATTCTATAAAATGTGTCGTGTAAATATGTTGCGAGTTGACATTTGAACTGGGGCTGGGATGGTAATATGTATCGCATACAGAGCACTCTTTATATCAACTAGGTACTAAAGCTAGAAAACACATATAATCGCCTTGACATTGAAAAATGAAAAAATTAGATCACAAAAGTTCACAAAACCAAAGATCACAAACCAGTTTCTTGGTAATTTCGACAATTTTTCGGTGCTTTGACACCAAGTCGCGTACATCCTCCAACTTGTACGGCTGCGCTGCACCACAGCACTCGCACTCTAATTCCAGTGAATTTAACCCTTGCTTGACTAGCACGTGACCATCCGTACATGACACGCAACTGAGGATGTGATTTTTTAGAAGAGCCGTGAACTAAATTGCACTGTGCGTACCATAGTTGTTAAAACGTATTTACGTTTACTCAAAAAGTATGTATACTTGAGTACTGACTAAATACGTTTGAAAAAAGTACATGTACTCGCTTTTACGTATACTTCTTGAAAGTACTCGAGTACAGAAAACGTATTTCAGATAGTTTTTGTTATAGCCTTTTTTAAGGGATAGATGGGGGAAAAGGGAGAAAAAGACGAAAAATAGGGAATTTTTTTGGAAAAATAGCTTAAAATGGAAAATAACACATGAACTAGTGAATTTGGAGGTTACAATGGTCAAAAAAGTACTAAAATAAGTGATTTTTAGTGACAATTGGGGCAAAATTCCTAAAAAAATTCTAACTTTTACGTTTTCTGGGTGGAAAAGTATTTTACTCATGTTTACTCATGGTAAAAAATTTTACTTTACATTTTCTGTACTCAGAGTGTGAGTAAAAAATAAATAGTTTACGTTTATGTATACTTTGAAAAAAGTTCAGTACTTTTAACAACACTGCTGCATACTGATCAATGGCCATACCGAAATGAGGCCATTTCCATTTCCATTTTGCGATACATATCCAGGGAACAAGGTCCGCAATTGCAATCAAATGCATACCGCAACTTTAACTCTTCCTGGCGTTCTTCCCAAGACTGCCTTCCTGTGAAAAAAGATCATTCGCAACATATCGATCATTATGATATGAGTAGTGATGGAAAAGCGCCGGGAATAAGCGCGCCAAGCGCACCTAGTAGCAGAGTTGTTAAAAGGTACTGTACATTGAAAGATACGCGTACGCGAGTACGCGGTAAATACATTTACATATACTTTTCCAAAAAATACTGTACGCACTTGTACGCGTACACTTTCAAAGCGTACGCGTACGGAAAATGTATTTATGAAAATTCAATGTGGGACATATTTATAAGGTAACTACACTGCTATGTATTTACAGAAGTGGTTCCATTGAATATTTTAGATATGCGGGGGTAGTGCCTTTAAAAATTTCAAAATTCGCAACCAAATCGAAACGGTGGACAATGGATGTGGTAAACGAGTCGGGAGAACGATGATTTTTATCTCCTAGGAAAAAGAGACCTTGAAAAATATATAATCTGTCATTTGCTTATAGAAAAACATAGGTTGTGCTGTACACATATGAAAAAGTGCCCACTTTTACACATTCTATGAAGAAAAGTAGTCGTTTCTACACTCACAAAAAAGTACCCACATTTACGCGTATGTACGAGTAAAAAAAAGTATTTTACGTTTTCTATACTTTGTGGTGAGTAAAAAAATACTTAACGTTTACATATACTTTAAAAAAAACTCAGTAATTCTAACAACTCTGCCTATTAGTGCTAGTCTCCGCTGTTTTTTATTTGATTGTGATTTTTTTGATTGTGCACTTGCCTATCGCCTGTGCATTGGCTCTATTTCCCATTTCATTGCACTAAACATTCATTGAAAAAAATATTACCTGGTTATTGAACATTATTGGAGTTCTAATAGATAATATAATAAAAAAACAGAACAATTCAAATGCATTATATAAATATAGGCACAAATAAATGTAATTGTTGAAATGGTCATTTAATTGTGGTCATTGTGTATACTGTCATTATTACTTTGAGACTAGCACTACTAGCGCAGATGGCGCCATGGTGTCGTTTGAAAAGGGCCACATGACAATGTGGCCACAGAAAAAGTGCGCCAAGCGCCAAGAGCCAATGGCGCCATTCCATCACTAATTGTACGTGATAATAAAGTAGCTAAGTAGACCAATTGCCCACCAAATCTGGGTCCATATGTGATGCACAGTTGTTCTCCAGGTTGTACATCCCTCGTGACTCTCATTTCCAGCGTGCAGCCATCAAAAGATGTGCGTATATTGTGCAGACAGGAGTGGTTCACAAGTGAAGCTATGGGGTAGACGCCGCGGCCGTGCTGCAGGCGCTCGGTGCGCAGTGCGTCCACCTGAAAATGTTTGTTGTTGAATTTCATTTTGGTTCCATTCTCAGACATTGTAAAATGTCATGGAAAGTGTCAAAGTTCACTTTTACTAGACATTTTACAGTATTTGGGAGATCCCCCAGCCCCAGGGGGCAGTCCCGAACCTAATGTAATGTGTAAAGTCAAGTGTCAGATGTCATGTAAAATGTCAATTGAAATTGAAATTTAAAAAAATTTACTTTAAAAAAAGTTTTGATTTTTTTGCATGACAATCAACAAATTTGCATGACATTTGGCACTTTACTTAACACTTTACAGGGTGCTGGAATGGCACCTGGCAAACTTCAATTGCAAGCGCCAACCTCAGGGTGCTGGCCAGCACAAAGTGGCACATGAATTCCATGCATATTCCTGGCCAATTTTGGGAACAGCTCATTAAATGCAGTACGGACTAATGCCTGCTTTTTTGTCTTAGTCCACTTCTTTGGCCAGCCTTTCTGTTTGTAGAAATCATCATTTTGTATAATTTCTGGGAGTAGAGCTTGGTCATTTTCACCTGGTTTAGTGTCAACGTGGTTTCTGAGAAAATCGGAGCCCTCAGAGATGTGGAAATGCGGGTTGTTCAAATGGAAAATTCTCACAAATCTCCGACCAATCCCATGACCTCTGCATATCCATTGTGGTACTCTGTTTGAACTCCGCGAAGTTCGAGCGATTTCATAGCTTTTTCGTCCCGGGGATCATACTTGATTAATTGACGCAGGCTGGCGCGCAATAAAACACGCACTTGCACCTGAAAAATGTCAAGAATAAGATGTCGCTGAGAAATTTAATTACCGTATTTCCTCGAATTACCCACAGGGGGTTTTTTTTCAGAGTGAAAATTTTGATAGTCAAACGTGAAAAATGCAACAATAACCACCATTTATAAGTTTTTACAGCCTTATAAAACGTAACACAGTAAGTGTTTTGAACGTCTGTCATGCATTTCCCGGACCACAAATTCATAGTGCCCATTTTGAGGGGGGGGGGGGTATCTCGAGGGGGGGGGGTATTTCGAGGAAATACGGTAGCTTGCAGTAATTCACCAGTAATCTGAGTCGATACTCCTCTGGAAATTCAGTAAAGAACTCGCCGCCGGCAAGCGTGCACTCCCATTGGTGCGTCTTGTCCCAGTCCGTCTGCTTGCACTGCTCGTCGCAGTAGCTGCACGACACGCGGATGCATGTGATGCATTGGCGCTGCACACACTAGTTTACTAACGGTAAACTAGGAATTTGGTAAACTCATTTTTCAGCTTCTGAGCGCATCTGAGTTTACCGAAATGAGCTGTTCGTCAACTACAGTTGACGGAGATTTAAAATAACACATTCCGGTAAACTAAGATGCGCGCAGAAGCTGAAAAATGAGTTTACCAAATTCTTACTTTTCCGTTAGTAAACTAGTGTGTGCAGCGGCAATGATTAACTCGACGACTCAACACACAAATGGGCACCATAATTGTTAAAACGTATTTATTTTTACTCACAAAATACGTATACTCGAGTACTGAGAAAATACGTTTACGTTTCCTCTGAAAAAAGTACCAGTACTCGCTTTTACACATACTTTTTGAAAGTACTCGAGTACAGAATCCGTATTTGAGATTCAGTCGTTGTAAATGTCTATGTAAACTTTGTAAAGGCATACAAGGGAAAAGGGGGCAGTCTAAAATGGAAAAAATAGTCGAAAATAGGCAAAACGTCATGAAAATACCTAGGCACAACGTCATGAAAATAAGTGCTTAGAGCAAAAATGGTGTTTAAATTTCTCAAAAATACTCACTTTTACATTTTCCGGGAGGAAAAGTATGTTTACTCACGTTTGAGTAAAATTAAAAACTTTTACTTTACGTTTTCTGTACTCGGGGTTGAGTAAAAATAGGTAAGTATTTTACGTCCACGTATACTTTGAAAAAGTTCGGTACTTTTAACAACTCAGAAGGGCACGCGTGTGAAACCGACCGCCAGAGGGCGCCCGCGTCGGCGCAAGCGTCGCACTGCGCGAACACCTGGGGCAGCTGGTGGCCGCAGTTGGCGCACAGTATGGGCCGCAGTCTGTCGCGCATCGCCCACGCGAACGGCTGCTCCCGGCACACCTGCGAAGCCAGGCGATATTCTAGCCAGTGGATGTTGTGCATAGTTGTTAATACGTATTTACCGTATTTGCTTGAATAATCCCCCTGGGGGATTATTATTTTGTCAGACTTTTTTGAGGGGGATAAATATTCAAGGGGAGGAATTATTATTTTGTCAAGATTTTTGAGCATCTTTCTATCAAGTCATTTCACGAAATATGCATTTTTAACGCAAAAACGTGCCATTTCTGTTAAAATTTGGCACAACTAATTGATCAAATATCTTTGAGGGGGGATTATTCGAGGGGGGAATTATTATTTTCTCGCTCGTCTTACAGGGGGGGTTATTTGAGGGGGAATTATTCGAGGGGGAATTATTCAAGGGGGGGGTCTATTCAAGCAAATATGGTACATTTACTCAAAAAGTACGTATACTCAAGTACTGAGTAAATACGTTTACGTATAATTTGGAAAACGTACCTGTACTCACTCTTACGTATACTTTTTAAAAGTACTCGAGTACAGAAAACATATTTCAGACAGGCTTTGTGATAGACTTTTTAAAGGCATAGATGGGAAAAAGGGAGAGAAAAGTGAAAAATAGGAAAAAAATTGCTGATAATAGGCACAAAAAATACAAACTACTGAATTTTAAGGTAAAAATCGTCAAAAAGGTATAAAACTAAGTGATTTTGAGTGAAAATTGGGGCGAAATTCCAAAAAAATACTCACTTTTATGGTTTTCTAGGGATAAAGTATTTTACTTATGTTTCCTCACGAGTAAAGTTAAAAAAAACTACTTTACGTTTTCTGTACTCATGGGATGAGTAAAAAATACATACTTAACGTTTACGTATACTTTGCAAAAAGTTTGGTACTTTTAACAACTCTGATGTTGTGAACGACGCAAGTGATTTTTTCAAGTGACGTGAATACGTAAAAGCTGAAAGTTGCGTGTCAAGTGCCCAAAAACTTGACACTTTTCCACTGTCAACAGCAGTCACTGCCCAGAAAAAGGCCCAATTTCATTCAAGTACCCACCAGCGCGCCGGCGGGAAGTACAGTCTTGGCCAACATGCGCCTGCCCTCCGCCTCGGTGCGGTCGATGTACACGGCGGCGCTGAGCCCGTCCACCATGGGATTCTCGCCGTCGAACAAAGAGTCGGTCCATGAGAAACTCGCGTGTAGCCGGGTACCCGGTAACACCGCGTCTGACATCTTGTGTGAAGGCCTGCGGGGTACGGGTTGGTATAACTCGGCGGACCGTATTTATGTGCAGAATCCTACCATAATTTTATCAATAGTATCTTGTGAAAAATTATGTAATTTATCATTACATAGTGAAAACTCAATATTATGGTGAAAAAACTATAATTTTGGTTCATTATACAGATGGGTTATGGTAAGTTTCCATACTAAGTGTGATGTCCGCCGAGTAGGTATACATATTTTAGGTATACCGTATATCCTCGAATAAGTCCCCCGGGGAGTTATTTTTTAGTCAGAGTTTTTGAGGGGGGAGTTATTCAAGGGTGGGGAGTTATTCAAGGGAGGGAGTTATTTTTTCCTCATAATATTCAGGAAAACTTGCAGGTAGATAGGTGTGTATACACTGCGTAATACACACTGTGCATCTGCTTTCGCTGCCGTATGCTAACATCCTTTGTATTTTTTGTCTCACACACTGCACTGTAATTGCATTTCGTTTTTTTTCACTTGTTCCAGTATCCTCTCCACTCATCACAGAGGGGGGAGTTATTCAAGGGTGGGGAGTTATTCAAGGGGGGGGAGTTATTTTTTCGTCAGTGTTTTTGAGGGGGGAGTTATTCAAGGGTGGGGAGTTATTCAAGGGGGGGTCTTATTCAAGGATATACGGTAATACCTTTTGTGATGAAACTGCGAACGTGAACCCTAGGGATAGGATATGGTACCAATTGGAGATATATTTAAGAGGAAACGTAAAATTTCTACTGTATAAATACATACCGTATTACCTCGAATTAACCCCCCCTTGAAGTAACCCCCCCTCGAAATACCCCCCCCTAAATTTCGGCTGAGGAAATAATAAACCCCCCCTCGAAATACCCCCCCTAAAATTGAGTGTAACGTGAACGTACATGACAAATACCGCAGTTTGTGATCTGTACAATGCAGAACAAACGTTAAAACTAATGGTTAAGTGACGTTAGGGAAGGGTTTTTGTGTATATACAGTAATATATGCCTATAAACACATATACATCTATGTAATTGTTCGATTTTTCTACGTCTGCGTATGGGGAATTTCCGAAAATTTCTGGCGAAATAATAGACCCCCCCTCGAATAACCCCCCCCCCTCGAATTATCCCCCCCTCAAATTTTGCTGGCGAAATAATAAACCCCCTGGGGGTATTTCGAGGTAATACGGTATAATAGGATACGACAATTTTCGAACGGATAGTGTTGCTAACGATTTGTTTTCCAAAGAACGATTTTAAAAAACGTTTGTTGTTGTTGAAAAAACTATTAGTAATGATTAGGGTGTCAACAAAAACTTTTTGGCGGAAAACGGAAACGGAAAAGGAAAAAATCTTGCACCTGCCGGACAACGGAAAACGGAAAAATGAAAGGCTGGAAAACGGAAACGGAAACGGAAAAATTTGCTGAAATTATGCCGGAAACGGAAAAAAAATTTGCTTAAAGTTTGCCGGAAACGGAAAAATATTTGCAGAAATTTATCCAGAAATCAAAAAATTTGCAGAAAATGAAAAAAAGTTGGAAAAACAGACAATTGAGCCGGAAAACGGAAAGTTGACACCGGAAAGTAATGATGGCAAAAATAAGATTCAAAAATTTGAAAACATTTTTGAATTTTGATTTTTTTTGGAATTTTCAAATTTTTATTTCATCCCTGGAAAAAACAGTTAAAACATTTATTTTTCAAGGCTACAAAACGCGTGAGTTACAGGCGTGAGACTGGCCGTGTGACTACGTTTGCTGGAATGTCAAAAGGCTGAAGCGAGAAGGCGAGATGAGTGCATCGAGTTAAATCTCGTTTCCTGTGCATCAAAACCCAGAGTTGCAAAAACGTATTTACGTTTACCCGAAATACCCGGTTATTCGGGTATTTATACTTACGTTTACGCTTTCCAAAAATACTGTTACGTTTTGTTACGTTTTCCTGGCACAAATACCCGGGTACCAGAGAAAACGTAAAAATTAAGTTAACGGAACTGTATTATTTGACAAATGTAGTGTATTATGATGAGTTCATCATGCTTAAAGCGGGAATTAGAGCTCAGCGTCGATTCGACGTGAGCTCTAATTCCGGCCCAAATGATGAGAGGGTGCTAATTCCGCAAGTGGAGAACTGAAACAATTTAAAAATTATAAGTAAAAATTTGAGAGGAATGTAAATTTATGAGTGAGAAGTGAAATGAAGTCAAAAGTCAAAAACTAGTGTATTCTTGTGACCTGCCATGTGTCCTTTAACTTGTTATTTCATTTGCCACTTATAAATTTACTGTTTTTTTTTTTACTTTTCACTTGCCATTCAACTTGCCATTCTCCACTTAAGGGATTGGCACCATATGACCCTACACGCACTAGTTGACAACAACGCCAAATCTCAACCAGTTTCGATCCTATCCCAATTCAATATCCCGATCCCATAATTCTATATAAAATATAGGTAGGTAAAATACAGGTATGTAGGTAAACAGATGATGTCAATGAAGATCATAGGAACATACATAATGTTGTAAAAATGTTCTTTTTATATTCAGTGATAGTGGAAGCACTTAATATAAATTTTTACATTTACGTTTTATTTTACGTATTCCCAGGTATTTTAAAAATACCTTACGTTTTAGTATTTATACTCCAAAATTTGAAAAGGTATTTACGTTTACGTTTACGTTTTTCAAAAATACCAGTATTTGTACAACTCTGTCAAAACCTTCACCAAATTTTGATTTTCACCAAATCTACTGCACAGCCCGTTAACATGGATTAAGCCGGTTTTACGGTACAACAATAAATAAAATGCGATACGAGAAATGTGGCAACGACAAATTACAAATACTCAAGAACGCTTAGAGGTATCCATCTCCCAAATTGACATATAGAAAGCACTAACCGATATCTACATCGCGGCCAAAAATTATCCAAAAAGCTCCAGTTGTTCTTTAGATACTAATCTAAATTAAAAATATCGCTATTTGTCGGCAACATTTGAGGAGTTTGATTCCGAAACCCGTTATCTGCAGGTTTTTGGGTTTTTTGAAAATCGCATTTGAAATTTTGACATTGGCCCACGCGGGCATGCTTCAAGTAACAACGCTTGCCCAAAATTTTTTGAAAAGTTCATGAATTTCTCTACATTTTCCATATTTAGAACCCTCTGGCCGGGGTATATACCTAGAGTTATGGTGATTTGTTTGACGTCACATCAGCATAAATGCATGCAGATAACGAGTTTCGGGTGCAAATTCATAAAAACCAGTAAAGATTTCCTTAACGAGTTTCGGATGCAAACTCCATTTTTGTATGGTGATTTTGACACCTCCATACTAAATCCTTAACGAGTTTCGGATGCAAACTTTTTTCTCTGCAGATAACGAGTTTCGGGTGCAAAAAATGATAGTTTTTTCTGTAGATAACGGGTTTCGAGTGCAAACTCACCTATTTTGGGCTGCAGATAACGGGTTTCGGATGCAAAATTGCATTTTTTTCAAAAAAACGATATCTCTGTATCTCGGGAACGGTATGAGATATTGAGGTAATTTTTTTTCTATCATGAAGAAATATATGTATATACGTCAGATCCGAACTTAACTCAATTTTTTTCACTTTTGCACTTAACGGGTTACGGAACCAAACGCCTCATTTATCGTTGGAATTGCCGACAAATAGCGAAATTTTGGTTTTAAATTGATATTTCCAGAACCACTGGAGCTTTTTTGAAATTTTTTTGGACATGATGTAGATATCGGTTAGTACTTTCAACATGTCAATTTGGGGATGGATATCTCTAAGAGTCCTTGAGTATTTGGCATTTGTCACCACTGAAATTGTCGCTTCAGCTCCTATTTGTCATTATGCTGTAAATCACCCTTTAAACATACTGTCTTAAATAGGGAAATGCACTGCACCAACAGACAACTATGGGCAGCACATAACAAGTGATAGGTTAAGTGTCAATAAATAACACAGTGCTCAACAGATGACATGCGCTCACGCTACACCATCAACAGTACCGTATTTCCTCGAAATACCCCCCCCCCCTCGAAATACCCCCCCTCAAAATGGACACTATGAACTTATAAACCCCCCCCTCGAAATACCCCCCCCCCCAAATTGAGTGTATAGAGAACGTAAATGACAAAGGCTGCGGTTTGTCATCTGGGTAATGCAAAACACACGTTAAAAACGATGACTCTGTTATGTGAGAACAGTGATTATACGTCTACACACTTATTCAAGTCTTTAGAGTCTTATAAATGGTGATTTTTGTTGCATTTTCGACGTCTGCGTACGTTTCAGACGACATTTTAGTACTGGGATTTCAAAAAATTTCTGGCGAAATAATAAACCCCCCCTCGAAATACCCCCCCCCCCTCGTTTAACCCCCCCTCAAAATTCTCACTCTGAAACAATAAACCCCCCGGGGGTATTTCGAGGAAATACGGTATATACCGTATTTCCTTGAATTACCCCCCGGGGGGTTTATTTTTTCAGAGTGAAAATTTTGAGAGAAAAACGTGAGAAATGCAACAATAACCACCATTTATAAGTTTTTACAGTCTTATTTAAAGGATGTAGATGGTATAAACGATGTTCTAACGTAACACAGTAAGTGTTTTGAGCGTCTGTTATGCATTTCCCGGACCACAAATTCATAGTGCCCATTTTGAGGGGGGTATTTCTAGGGGGGTATTTCGAGGAAATACGGTAAACACAATTGTCTTGTCGGACACTTCATTCCAGTAAACACAAATGCGTTCAAAGCTGAGTTGAGTTTTGGAAACCTCCGTCGAAAACCAGTTTGAAGTGCCAATGAATACTTCTCTAGTCCAAGGTGTTCTTTGTGAACTTGCCCGCTTGCTAAAATTTTTGGTAGAATTAAATAAGTAATGATTTTTTTGGCTACCGTTCAAAAAACAACGTTCACCGTGCATATTTGTCAGGAAAAAAACTTTTTCAAATGACCGCCACAACTATTTAGGGACATAAAATGGGGACATAAAGTGGGCATAAATGGATGGAAGTTAATGAACAATAAAAAGAAAGTGGGAAATTGCTTCCTCCCAGCTTATTTTAACAGGAAAACGTGGCAATTCAAGAGATGATATGCGCGCACTGTACTAACATACCGTATTACCTCGAAATACCCCCAGGGGGTTTATTATTTCGCCAGCAAAATTTGAGGGGGGACAATTCGAGGGGGGTTTATTATTTCCTCAGCCGAAATTTAGGGGGGGGGGTATTTCGAGGGGGAGGTTAATTCAAGTGAGGGGGTTAATTCGAGGTAATACGGTAATCTGGACACACACACACACATTCAGCTTACGATAGAAATTTTTGAAACTGAAAGATCAGTTTGAAACAACATCTGAGTTTACCAGAAAGGATCATTTCACACTTCCGTCAACAGGAGTTGACGGACTTCTCACTCCTCAAACTCAAATGCGCTCAAAGCAATTTTCAGTTCCAGATATTTTTTCGGCTGTAAACTAGAGTGTGTGGGGCCAATGGCACATCAATCACATAGAGAGGCGGCTATTGTGTGCTACCTGTACAAAACTACATTTTCGCTAAAATCATGTACCGTATTTCTTCTAATAGAAGGGCGCACTTCTATTGTTTTCGTCAACTTTTATACCCGCCCTTCTATTGGAGACGCTCTTCTATTGGAGACCGCCCTTCTATTTATTTCGCCATTTTTCAGCGAATGTTTTTCACGTTCTGCCAGGGTTTTTCAAAGTGTTTCATCACACAAAGTTCATAAAGTGACGATTTATACAGTTCATTCAACATCTAATGTTAAAATAGCACCAAATCAATAGACCAAAGCCACTAAATCACAGCGTTCGCTGATATTTTTTGTTTTCAAATGCATTTGGCACAATTCCAGCAGTTTGTGTACCTTCTATTGGAGACCGCCCTTCTATTTATTTCGTGGTCCAAATTAAGTCGAAAAAGTGTACCTTCTATTGGAGACGCCCTTCTATTGGAGACCCGCCCTTCTATTAGAAGAAATACGGTAAAATAATATTTTGCACAACAATAACCGAGAGAAAAGCGACTCGTGCGTTCAGCGCACCATACCTCTCCGAAACTATTGTGGCCCGGAGCGATTGTGTGCAAAGTGTGACGGGGGCATAGTTGTTAAAACGTATTTACATTTACTCAATAAATACGTATACTCGAGTACAGAGTAAATACGTTTACGTTTCCTCCGAAAAAAGTTCTGGTACTCGCTTTTATGTATACTTTTTGAAATTACTCGAGTACAGAACACGTACTTTAGATCGTCTTTCGTATAGGTTTTTAGAGGCATAGAAGGGAAAAAATGAGCTACATAAAAATAAGGGGAACTGGTCGAAAATGGGTGTAGAACCAAAAATAATTAAAAATGGTGTAAAATAGGCAAAAAGTAATGAAAACGACTGATTTTGAGCGACATTTCTCGAAAATTTTGGCGACATTTCTCAGTACTAAGTACTCACGTTTACGTTTTCTGCGGGGAAAAGTACGTTTAGTCACGTTTACTCATGAGTAAACGTAAAAAAATTACTTTACGTTTTCTGTACTCAAGGGGTGAGTAAAAAATAAATACTTTACGTTTACGCATACTTTGAAAAAAGTTCGGTATTTTTAACAACTCTGGACGGGGGCACTTAAAGTTGCAATGCAAAGCGCGGACAGTGCAATGCATATAATAGATGGTTCAACACAGGTGGTTTTGAGTCTCTATGGGACCCGAGGAATGCTGAGCAACGACCGGACAGCTGCCGTCAAATTAGATTCGTGAAACTGGCACTTTTCAGCAATTGTTGCGACGGGCGATCATTCACATTATTGATATTCAAATACCGTATTACCTCGAAATACCCCCCACCCAAATTTAGTGTATAGAGAACGTAAATGACAAATGCTGCGGTTTGTCATCCGGGTAATGCAAAACACACGTCAAAAACGATGACTCTGTTATGTGAGAACAGTGACTATACGTCTACACACTTATACAAGTCTTTAGAGTCTTATAAATGGCGATTTTTGTTGCATTTTCGACGTCTGCGTACGTTTCAGACGACAATTTAGTACTTGGTTTTCAAAAAATTTCTGGCGAAAAAATAAACCCCCCCTCGAATAACCCCCCCTCGTTTAACCCCCCCCCCCCCTCAAAATTCTCACTCTGAAAAAATAAACCCCCCGGGGGTATTTCGAGGAAATACGGTAACATAATTATTTTATTTAAATGTCACTGAGCCCCACTGTTTAGGATGTTGCCGTTTCTTTATGGGTGACAATGCCTCTCAAGATTCGTAGAAAAAATTTCTAAAAAATCTTTTTAGACAAATTAGGTGCGCCGTAAAAACATTTACAATACAACATTACCGTACGAATATTACCGTAAATTCTCTATGAATGCGACTGTCGCATTATTGTTTTCAGCACATTTTTAGGGGTCACATTAATAGAGAGTGTCGCATTTTATGTGGCCTCAAATCAACAACTCAATTGTCCACATAACTAAAGTGTTAGCATGGCATGCTAAAGGCTTTTTCAAGGAAGAAAAGAGAAAAATCATCAAAAGTAAATGAAAATAGCTCAAAATATGTAAAAAGAAGATGCAGTACCAAAAATTGCTGAAAATAGGCAGTTAGACACATGAACTAGTGATTTTGGAGGTCGGGGGTCACATTATTGAAGGGAGTCGCTTTATACTCACACAACGTCCCAAAGGGGTCGCACTATTGGAGGGGGTAGCAAAAATAGAGAATTTACAGTAGAGAGAATATGGCCTCTTCCTCTTGGTGCAGATTGTGCACCCAACAGTGTGTCACACAAATAGCAATTAGTGGTGGAAAAGCGCCAGAAAGTGGGCGCCAATAGCCAATGTCGCTATTCGGATACGAATACTTTAGATTTTACATGAATTTGACATTTTACGGGGTACCGGAACGGATACCTGGCTTGACGTAAATGTAATGGAAATCGATCAGAAAACACTTTCCTTGCATCTGACTAGTGATGTGAAAGCGCCATGGCGCTGGCGCCTGGCGCTAGCGCCAAAGCAAAAAAGCGCCATGGCGCTTTTGGCGCTTGGCGCTATTTTTGACCGGCGCCAGGAACAAAATGCCTGGCGCTGGCGTTGGCGCTAGCGCCAAAGCAAAAAGCGCCATGGCGCTTGGCGCCATGCCGATAAAAAGTGCCATGGCGCTTTTGGCGCTTGGCGCCATGCCGATAAAAAGTGCCATGGCGCTTTTGGCGCTTGGCGCTATTTTTGACCGGCGCCAGGAACAAAATGCCTGGCGCTGGCGTTGGCGCTAGCGCCAAAGCAAAAAGCGCCATGGTGCTTCTGGCGCTTGGCGTCATTTTGCTCTGGCGCCATATTGGCGCTTGGCGCTAGGGGTCGGAAAAGCGCCATGGCGCTTTTGACGCTTGGCGCCAAAGTTCTGGCTCTTTTCACATCACTACATCTGACATCTAAAGCAGCCCCAAACACGTATAAATATGAGGTCAACCAACAGTGAGCGCAGTGCAGTGCACCACTTGATCTGCATGGCACTTTGCTTGGGTGGCCGCAACTAGAACAGTCGTGCCCCAGCCCGCAGCCCTATTTAAATCATTCGTTTCGTTGTTGGCATCCGACCAAAGCGCCGCGAAAATACAATGAACAGACGCTTAAAACAGAAACTGTCTCTGGCATTGACGCTTTCGTTTTGTCAACAGGAAACGATGAAACATTTTGACGGATCGGGGCTTTTTCGAGATTTTTTTTGTGTCAATTATTTCCCTAATTGGAAAGTTTGGTGGAAATGGTATGAATATACCACGTTTCATATTAGTCCAGCATCTCTTATCATATGCATTGTTCTGGAGATGTTACAAATGCAGAGAAGCGTGACGGCCAAGTAAATAGCCATTTTTTCATGCACAGGGGCATTCACAACTTTTTTCTGTGTTTTTTTTAAAATCTAACCCATGTGTTATTCTAAAAAAACACAGTTCATTTTGAAAATGTTTCAATTAAATCAGCCATAAGAAGTCAACCATTCAGAAGAAACGTCAGAGTATTATACTTACGTAAACACAGTATTTTACCAGTGAACAGTGAACCTTTACGACCTACAATAATTTGGGGACAGAATACCGAAATATTGATGATTATATGCACCAAATTTCAGGGCTATGCAAGGGGAGGTGTGGTTTGGAGGGGGCCTTTGAAAAAGCCTACATATCGAATCCCCGCGACCCCTACGGTAAGGGTTTTATGTAATACGTAGAACTGTGTCGAAATAATTGTCTTCTTCTTGGAGCGATGCCAAATTTCGTTTTGTAAAATATTGTCGCTTGTACCCGTTGAAATTCTGCCCCGGGATCCCGTGCCATTTTGACAATGAAATCATTGCGGAAGTAATTCATAAACTGTCCCGTCGCCGCGCAGCCATGCATTTCCAAAATTATCTAGCCAGAGTTTTGTGTTGAAGACAACTGTGTCGTTGACGCACGTTTTACTTGAAAAACGTGACACTATCCCGCGATCGAGTACGAGTGTATCCCACCGGAAAATGGACCAGAACGTTTCACCGGACGATTTGGCTGGCGCTGGTGGCGACGCGGACAATGAAAATGATAATGGCGAAGAACAGCTGAATGATGAGGACATTATTGCCGTTTATGAACTTGATGACGCAGTCGGCCAAGATGGTGGGGAAGGGATTGGCGCCGCGATGGAAGTTGAAGGTCGGTTTCTGCATGGATTGTAACTCACTTTAACATGGAATGGAAAAGATTGAGAGACAATTTCACATAGATCCTGACGGTGACGGTGCCTCCAAAGAACCCGTCGATCTGCACCGCGCTTTATGCGAATTTTCCGGCCATTCGCAGGTTAACAATGCTTTTTTACACTACTTTTTCAAGACATTTTCGCCAATTTTAATTTCCCAACACTTGTCCCCAGGACGTTTTCTGCGTGGCTTCGTGCAGTTCGCTGGTGGCCACTGGCGGAGAAGATGATAAGGCTTTCGTTTTTCGATTCGATCCTGCCGTAACTGAACAGCCGCCGGTTTCCGACGAACTGAAGGGCCATTCCGATTCGGTGGTGCAGGTCGCTTTCAAGAAGGATGGCACTCGGCTGGCCGCCGGCGACTTGGCTGGCACCATTCGCGTTTGGGACACGTCCAAAATGGTCAGTAGTACATAGGGATGGCCAAGGGTTTTTTAAAGGTTTTTAAAAAAAAACCCAACGATCGAAACCGTTTTTTTAAAAAAACAACCTACCAAAATTTTTAGTACTAAGTAGGGCTGATGATTTTTTTAAGCGTTTAAAAAAAATGACGTCCAAAATGTTTTTTTTTTTTTAAAAACATCGGCCGAAATTTTTAGTACTGAGCACTAGATATTTTGCAAAATTTGTGCAAAATAAAGCGATATACGAATGATATGTCGATGAATAATGGATATTTTTGACACAAATCACCACTTATAATGCTATCCCATGGCTCCACTGACATTATATGGTCATATATAACATCACAGAGTATTGCCACTGTCTGATATACCTATATATGTTGACACAAGGTCCAAGGTCATATCTAGGTGCTTTAAAAAAAAACGTTTTTTCAATAAAAAAAACATCGAGTTAAAAAAACGTTTTTTTTCCAACCCTAGTACTAAGCACTAGGTATTTTGCAATTTCACATGCACATTACTGTTTGTGGTTGTTTTCATTGGTTTTGCGGCATTTTTAGTGTAAAAGCTTCCATTTGTTTGTGCTAATGTGTCATAATAAGCCACGATATACTAGTGATGTATATAATATACACCCAATGTGCCCCGACATACTTGTAAAGTGTGAAACCGTTCGCCGGGCTCCGTATACAGTCCGCCCCCCCGCTCAAAAATCCTGCGTACGTCCCTGTAATAAGTTGTCGTAAAATGGATATTTTTGACAGAAACTACCATTTATAATGCTATCCCATGACTCCACAGCCATTCTATGGCTACATATAACATCACAAAGTACTGTCACCTGTCTTATTTACCTGTATATGTTGACTCGTGCCATATCCGGGAGCTTTTGAAAAAAACGGTTTTATTATAAAATAAAACCCTTTTTTGAAAAAACTGGTTTAAAAAAACCTGTCGTTGAAAAAACCCTTTTTGGCTATCCCTGTGGCCAGTACACATGTCACCTGTTCTATGGTGCCTTGTGCATCAATGGCGCTCCACACGGGGGTTGACGCTACTTTTTAGAAGTCGATTGAGTCAACTCAGAGTCAACTGTTTTAAGTATAACTATTTTTAATTTTTTACCTGTGTTGATTAAGAAATATTGAGAAGTCGATTGATGTAGAATGAAAGAAGGGGATTTTTTGGATACATATTGTATTGGATACATACAATTGAATTTTTGACCAGTTGACTCTGAGTTGACGCTAATTTTGGCGTCAACTAGCGTGTGTGGGGCCAATCTGACTATGTAAGCAATTGATCAGACAAGCAATCCAAATCTTGACGTTTTCGATGCGAAACGTTATTTACGACCGGAACTCCTCGCGAGTAGGCTCGCTCTGCAAGTAATTATGACCGCTTTGCAAGAACGCACCCCAGCTAGCACTGAAAAATAGGTGATTTTGAGAAAGTAAAATTAGCTCTGGTGAAGTTCCGAAAATGGGGCACTGGTGAAATGTAAAAAATAAATTCAACCATCCAAGGGTATCTTGAATTTCGACCCTCTGAGTGGTTGGATAGATAGCAGATCCGGAGAGATAGATAGCTGTAAATTTTTCTGGGGGGGGGGGTTGCGGGGGTTCAATATATTTGCTTTTTCGGGGTGTAGAATGAAGAAAGGGGAGAAAAATTGCTCAAAGTAGGTGTAAAATAGCTCAAAATGGGTATACAAGAGCATATAGTATTAAAAATAGCTGAAAGTCAACAAATAGGAACAAGAACTAGTGATTTTGGAGGTGAAAATATTATAAAAGGGTACGAAAAATAGCGATTTTGAGCGAAAATTGTTGTATAGTTTCTCAAAAATCGCTCCAGATAGGTAGATAGCTGAGCGATTTGGTGGGGGGGTTTAGGGGGTAGTAGCCCGAAATTTTGCCTCCGGGATAGATAGATAGCTGAGCGGCCTCCGGGATAGATCCATTGCTGGGCGTTTTGGGGGGGGGCAACCCCCCAACTCCCCATTCTAGACCCCTGCAACCATCAACCACTCACCTCAGACACAAGCCGACTCCGCCCACACGTCGCCCACGCCGCTCTGCTCGCTGTCGGTGGGCGGCGATCTGCACTGGCTGCGCTGGCACTCGTCCGGCATGGACATCCTGCTGGCGGGCGACGCGGCCGGCGCCGTATGGATGTGGCTCCTGTCCGCCCAGACCAGCGGCGGGGTCGCCCAGGTGCCAGTCCCAGATGTTGTAAAATGTCATGCAAAGTGTCAAAAGTCATGTGAAATGCCCTTCGAAATGTCAACTTGGTTGCCATTTTGCAGTGCATTTTACATGACTTTTGACATTTTACATTTTTTTAGGACATTTAACAGGGTCTGGGACTGCCCCCAGACCAAGGTGTACAGCGCCGGGGCGGTGGGGTGTGTGGATGGGCGACTTGTGTTGCCGGATGGAAAGAGACTCTGTGCTTTGTATCAGGGACGTAGCCAGGATTTTTGAGCGGGGGGGGCGGATTGTATACGGAGCTCGGCGAACGGGGGGGGCGGCGCCCCCCCCCCCCCCCCCCCTAAATTTGACCCCTGTGGTAAAGGAATGGCGCCTTGGCGCCAGCGCCATTCGTAGGCGCGACGCCATGGCGCCATTGGTGTTGGCATTGGCGCCAAATAGTGCTGTACTTGTATGTATTTTACATACATATACAGCGACGGGGACGAATTTTCAGTGATTTTTTGGTCCGAAACCACAGGTATAACTAAAATATACTGTGCGGCGCCGAAATGCGCGCTTGCGCGCAAAATTTTTCCGGACTGGCGACAAAATTGCTTTACGGGAGCACCATTTCGGGTATATTTTCTTGTCCGACCCGGGAAGGGGGGGGCGGCCGCCCCCCCCCGCCCCCCCCCCTGGCTACGTCCTTGCTTTGTATGAAGATGGCTCGGTGAGAATGTGGCACTTGAAGGTGGGTTTTTGTTTTCTTCACTAGGCACTAGGGACCACACTTGATTTTTACCTGGTTTTTAAACCGATTCTTTTATCAAAAGGCTCAGATTATAATAGAAACGGTTGTTTGCGGCGATTCATATGTGTATATCATATCGCAATGGATTCGGCAACGTGTTATACTCGGCTGACATACCATAACCCATCTGAATAATGAAGAAACAATTATACAGTTTTTATCACAACATTTCGTTTTGACTATGGAATAATTAACCACGAAATTTATCACAATTCACAACATTTTATTCATTAAATCATAGAAGAATGCTGCACATGCGCTGTGGTCCGCTGAGTATATGTGCCACGTCATGTTTATTTATTCTTGTTCTAAACACCCAATTTTGAGCCATTTAAAAATATCCTCTTAATTTTTTCATAACAAAAGTTTTTTTTAATTTAAAAAACGTGATCGTTGTTTTCTTATCAAACAGCTGGAAAAATTGATATTTTCCATTCCTCTTTCTCACCATAATTTAATAACACAAATTCACCCAGGAATCAAACAACACTCTGGTGCTATCGCCGCCTTCAGACACGGAGACAGAGGCGACCAGTTTCGCTCTGCACCAGTCGCAGCCGCTGTTCGCCGTGGGCTCGTCCGATGGCGCGGTCAAAGTTTGCCACTCTGAAAGTGGCAAAGTGGCCATGCTGGCGCAAGTGAAGGGTGCTAGTGAGAAAGTTGGTTGGATTTGGGAAGGTGTCTGCAGAATTTTTACCTTCGCGGGGGAAAAATTATATAATCCCGATCCTGGAAATTTTTTCCCAACTTCATTGAATGCCATTTTTGCACTGATAAATGTTAACCACCTCAAGGTTCCACTTTATGACACGTTTCTGCCATCCAAATGTATTTTTAGACCATTTTTATGACAAACTATAGAAAAACCCTTAAAATCAGAACTTTTCCAAAATCCCGATCCCTAAAAAATGCCCATCCCCATCCCCAGACACCAATCGCAGTCCCGAAAACTCATAAAGCTGCGTTTACACTGCGACTTGTGCCAACAATTTGAAAAGTGAAAAAGTTCCATAATTTTTGAATAAAATTCCATATCTGCGAGAAAATGCAGCGAAGTATACTCACTAGTTAACTGCACTCACATGCCAATTTTCAGATAAATCGTCCATATCGTTCCAGAGTTATAAGCATTTAAAACAAATTTCCATAAAAGCAAACTAACAAGTGAAATATTTTTTGAAATGCTTATAACTCTGGAACGACATGGACGATTTATCTGCAAATTGGCATGTGAGTGCCCTTAACTAGTGAGTATGCTTCACTGCATTTTCTTGCATATATGGAACTTGATTCTAAAATTATGGAACTTTTTCACTTTTTAAAATTGTCGGCACAAGTCGCAGTGTAAACGCAGCTTAAACCAATCCCGATACCGAAAAGTCGATCCCGTTTTAACCCTAAAAATCACAAGAATAGCTGCCCCCCACTGGAAACCCCTGATTTGGGCCTGCGTTTTACCATTTTTTTTTGTTGGTAAATTTGCGTACTATTGTGCTACGCACAGGCGGCCACTGAGGCGGCACAAGATGGTGCCGTTGCAAATTCTGTGGAGAGCATTGCATTCAACTCGGCTAACCTCCTAGCGGCTGGGTCTTCGCGGGTGGGTTTACCATGTGATTGATTGAATTCGGGTAATAGAACGCCTGGTATTTATCCTATTTATCTGAGTTATGATCCTGGATAAATCATATACATTGTAGGTGAATGTACGTCTTGATCGAGTTATGATCCTGGATTAATCATAATTCATCGAGCCAATAAAAAAATGTAGATTAGCGTATTTGCTCGAACCGAAAAAATAATTCCTTGGGGAATAATTAGTTTGTCAGACTTTTTTGACGGGGATTTATTCAAGGGGAGTAGAGATTTCCAAGCGTTTTTTCACAGGGTTTTTTTAAAATAAAAACGTTTTATTTATA
>OZ038451.1:26816878-26828769 GCA_964036195.1 Sphaerolaimus hirsutus | reverse complement strand
GCTTATTGTTGCATTTTTCTACGTCTGTGTACGTTGCAAGCAACAAATTAGTACCCCCCTCGTTTACCCCCCCCCTCAAAATTCTCACTCTGAAACAATCACCCCCCGGGGGTATTTCGAGGAAATAGGTATTGCTTTACAAACCGATTTAGTGCTGTGAGTGTGCACCCATACTCAATGTTTGTATTCTTCTGTACAGGTGATCATTAGAAGCTACAAAGCCAAGGTTGATGAAAAAGAGCTTTTTACTCTGCTGGAAAAATACATGCCAATACTGATAAAAGGAGTCGGTCTAAATTTGGCACCCCAAACACTTGGAATGCGTTTTGGTCAAGATGGTTTAGACCTTTTCAATCGTTTTGTTACCAAATACAGCGGTTCTGTGAACCCATCGTAAAACTTTTCATTTTTAATTCCCTTCATGTAAACATTATCCATTTTTACTTTATCTAAGGAACCGCTAATAAATATGTCTTTAAATCATAATTATAATATCTAAATCACAGTTAAAATATTCTAATATCACCATCAATATTTGGAATGAAGTAAATAAATATCTAGTTTGACTTTTCATACAGAAGCTCAATATCTGCGGCGTAGTATTTTCGCAACTGCGGTCGCTTGGCTTTTTGGGTAGGAGTTAACAACCCGTTTTCTATACTGAACGGCTCTGCCACAAGTTTGATCGCCTTCACCTGCAAGAGATTCATCGGTAAAAATATTGTAATTACCTAATTAAGGTTGTTGTCGTAATTAACTAAAGTCTCGTCTGCATAAATCCATTACACTGAAAATCTCGGTGCCACTCCCAGAATCTGTAAAACGCCTTGTAAAATGTTATGCAGTGTGTCAGAAGTCATGCAAAATCCCCTGTAATATGCCAAACGGAGGCTTGTCATTTTGCAGGGCATTTTACATGACTTTTGTCACTCTGCATGACATTCGACATTTTGCAGGGCATTTTACATGGTCTGGGGGTGCCCCATGCTGTAACACCAACCATTTCAATAGAATTCAACTTGTTCTCCTTGCCGATGCGTTTCAGCTCGCCCATGACGAACTCGGTGCACTTGTCCTCGTCGCACAAAGCCTCCATTTCCGATCTTTTCCCCGTCTCGTTTTCGTACCAAGTAGCCAAGTAGGGATCGGGCACTACGATGGCTACCAAATGTCTGTGCAAACTGTTGCCCTCCACGAAACACTGGGCTACGTAGGGCGAGCGAGTGTAGACATTTTCGATTTTTTCCGGCGCCACGTACTCGCCCTGAGCCAGCTTGAAGATGTGCTTTTTTCTGTCGATTATTTTTAGGGTGCCTGTGCGGGGTGCGGTGTTGTTTGGGTACACAATGGATTTACCTAGATCACACGCAATTGAATATACCCATGAGCGAGCCATGTATTGAGTTGACCGGTGCAGGCTTTCAAAGTGGCTAGCAATTATTTATTTTACAATGTTAGACGTAGATTACAAATAGATATTTACCTAGGTACCGTATTTCCTCGAAATACCCCCCCCCCCCCTCGAAATACCCCCCCCCCTCGAAATACCCCCCCTCAAAAAGGCTGCGGTTTGTCATCTGGGTACTGCAAAACACACGTTAAAAACGATGACTCTGTTAAGTGAGAACAGTTATTATACATCTACACACTTATACAAGTCTTTAGAGTCTTATAAATGGCGATTTTTGTTGCATTTTCGCCGTCTGCGTACGTTTCAGACGACAATTTAGTACTTGGTTTTCAAAAAATTTCTGGCGAAATAATAAACCCCCCCCTCGAAATACCCCCCCCTCGTTTAACCCCCCCTCAAAATTCTCACTCTGAAACAATAAACCCCCCGGGGGTATTTCGAGGAAATACGGTATTTACTATATTTCCTCGAAATATCACCCTCGAAATACACCCCTCGTTTAACCTCCCTCAATATTTCCACTCTGAAAAATAAACCCCCGGTGGGGGTGGGGGGGGGGTAATTCGAGGAAATACGATATATCGAGCACTCGATTATGAAAGACTTCACATTTGTGGTGACAGCAGTGGTCATTTATAGTTCTTAATTTTCAGAAAGTGCTTGTTGATGTGTCAGGTTGATTTTTCACTTGTACATGAAACATGAATGTCAATGCTGTTAAAATCGTTTTCATTTGACTGGAATGGTTGCCATATTGAAAGAAAACGCCGGTCAAGACAAATGCTAATTGGTTTCGTGTATGACCTAATTCCAGCTCGAGACGCAAAAATGTTCACAAAAAGAAAGAATGTCCCAATAAAAAGAAAGAACGACGCTACTAGTCTGAGAGAATCTGAATGTCTGGCGGCATCTACAATTTTCCCGTGATTTCTGTTGTTGTTTTGTTGATCTTTATGATTTTGTGTCTCACGAACGTACAAATTTGTGCTCATCCCAGCTGAAATTAGTTCCCAATAAAACATCTCACCATTGGGCAGCCACATGCCCACATCGCCAGTGTGCAGCCAGCCATCATCGTCGATAGTCTCCCTAGTCTTGTTGGGCTCCTTAAAGTACCCCCTCATCACGCTGGGGCCCCTGATGCACACCTCGCCCTTGCCATCGCTGGAGAAGTAGTTCAGCTCGGGCACGTCCACCAGTTTGATGTGCGCGCAGGTGGCCGGCCCGCCCACGTGACCGCCAGTCGTTTCGGTTGGCAGAGTGCCAACGGCCAGAGCGGTGCACTCTGTTTGCCCGTAACCTGTGGTGTTTGGTGTCTGGTTTTGGTGTGATTTACCCATTGTAGTTTTGATGGCCAGGGTTGGTTTAAAAAATATTTTTAGTAAAATTGTAGTAAAATTGTTTCAAAATTGTACTTTTTTAATTTTGTCATGTTTCATTTTATTTTATTTTACTCTTCAATTTTCCATCTTATTGTTACCTACCGTATTACCTCGAATTATCCCCCCTTGAATTAACCCCCCCCCCTCGAATTAACCCCCCCCTCAAAATGGGCTGGGGAAATAATAAACCCCCCCTCGAAATACCCCCCCCCTTCGGAATGATGTACGTCATGTACATTATAAATACATCATGTACGCAATGTACATGATGTATATTACTGTTAATTTGCATTGCAGCTACACATAGACTAGTTTGTGTAGCTATCTACGTTTTTATGTCCAAATATATCCTGTTTGGACACATTTATTACCTATTTTGGGTACGCAAATGCCTACTATTTACTACGATCCTTACGAAAATTTCTGACGAAATAATAAAACGCCCCCTCGAATAAACCCCCCTCGAATTAACCCCCCCTCAAATTTTGCTGGCGAAATAATAAACCCCCATGGGGGTATTTCGAGGTAATACGGTATTCTATTTTGATTTTTTTAAATTCAATTTGCGTCCATGGTTGGTTTTAGTAAAATTCGTTTTACTCAAATTGTAGTAAAATTGTATTAAATTGTATTTTTTATTCACATTTTATTTTTTTATTCTTCACTTTTCCATTTTTTATTATTATTTTTTCCTGAGTTTTAGCCAAACCTGGTGATGGCTTTTCATGAAGGGAATTTTCATGAGGGCTATTAATGAATTTGGTGTTTTCCTCTTGTTTTTCTATGAACCTTCACGAGGACCAAATCTTAGAGACCGCTGTATTAGAGTCATCAGACTGATGTAAATATGTATTCAAATAGGTATTCAATAGGTATTCAATTGAATCCATTTTGAGATCGAACCTTCGATGATCACAGCACCAATAGCAACGCGGCACATCTCCAGCACCTCCTTGGCGACGGGCGCCGCGCCGGTGGCCATCAGCTGCACGTTGCCGCCGAGGCCTTTCTGCACCTTGTTGAACAGCAGCCTGTCCCACACGGTGCCGTTGACGTAGCCTTGCCTCATCTTGGCCAACTTGCATCTGTAGGCCACGTTGAACGACGTGCGCGCCACGAAGTTCTGCTTGAGCAGGTCCTGGTTGATTTTGTCGTAGAGCCTGGGGGTAGTCCCAGAGCCTGTAAAATGTCAAATGTCATGCAAAGTGTCAAAAGTCATGTAGTTTGCCCGTACGTTTGCCATTTTACCGGGCATTTCACATGACTTTTGACACTTTGCTTGACATTTTACATTTTACAGGCTCTGAGACTGGCACCTGTTCAGCAGTCTCGGTACGACTGGAAAAACGCGCGGTCGCAGCTCGGCTATGTCGGCGTTCAGCGTGCGCACGTCGCCGCTGAAATAGCCGATGCTGCCGCCGACGGCTATCAGAGCCCTGCGGAATATCGAGCATAAGGTTGGCTTTGATTTCACGAGCGAGTAGGACCGTATATCCTCGAATAAGACCCCAGGGGCCAGATTTAATTCTCCCTACAGATTTGTAGGATAGGGCGTACGCCCGATAGATTTTTCAAAGTTCAGCCGCATCGCCGCACATGCACCGAGAGCAAGGCGGTTCGTAAAATATACGAAACCATCCCTTAAGGTCGCCGATATTGCAATATTACGTATATCGCATCGATTTTGGCCCGGAAATCACTATTTCGTCATTTCTTGGCCGTCTGCCAATTCGCTTTTTTATTTTATTTTGTCGGGCGGGTTACTCGCATAAGTCGCGCTTTTGTACGCTCGTGCATGCATTTATTTCTTGTCGCAGCCCTCATGGTTTCGGTTGCAGACAGTGAACACTAAAAAAGTGACCACCTGACTACACAAAAGCGTGACTTATGCGAGTAACCCGCCCGACAAAATAAAATAAAAACGAATTGGCCGACGGCCAAGAAATGACGAAATCATGATTTCCGTGCCAAAATCGAAGTGATATACGTCATATTACAATATAGGCGACCTTAAGGGATGGATTTTACAAACCGCCTTGCTCTCGGTGCATGTGCGTCGATGCGGCTGAACTTTAAAAAATCTATCGGGCGTACGCCCTACCCTACAAATCTGTAGGGAGAATTAAATCTGGCCCCAGGGGACTTATGATTTCGTCAAGTTTTTGAGGGGGAGTTATTCAGGGGGGAGTTATTCAGGGGGGGGGGTAATCAAAATCATCAAACGACTAGCCAGTGCACCAGCTGCTCGAACATGTGCGACAGCGGCAGGTAGCTGATCACCTGCGACTCCTTGCACAGCGCGTGCTGCATGCCGAACGCGTCCACGCCGTATTTCAGCGCGGCGATGTTGGACACGAGATTGGCGTGCGTGATCTCGACGCCCTTGGGCGTGCCCGTGGTGCCCGACGTGTAGCAGATGATGTACACGTCGTGCTTGTCGGGCAGGCTCAGCGGCGACGCGTGCTCCGAACCCGTTCGCTGCAGTTCGTCCCAGCCGATCACGGTGATTCGCGCCTCGTTGGCCGCGTTCTGCGAGGTTATGGTTTTGATTAATTGATTGTTTGGGCCACGAAACGGTCAATTGATGGAGTATACCGGGTGGCACACGGTTTCAATTGGCTCCCAACGCGTCAATTTTGAATGAAAACTGCTCAAATTTGGTATGGGAATAAATAAATGTCCCCCATTTGTTGTGTTAACTGCATATTTTCAAATCGCAGGATTTCATGTCGGAACGTGAAGGACAGTTCCATTTGTGTTTGAATTGAACATGTCCCATTCTGTTTGGATGTGCATGCGGTGCAAATGGTTGAACAGCAACAGCAAAATGCTGAACTCAAGAAAATGCTCAAGATGCTTTCAAGCTGACAAATTGACATATTAAATGGGGTACATTTATCTATTTACTTTCATGCCAAATTTGGACTATTTTTATGAAGATTTGGTGCTTTGGTAGATGATTTAAACTGTACACCACGTTCAAACACGTATGAAACTGTGCTTCACATTCAGACATGATATCTTGTGATATGAAATTACGCACTTAACACAACAAATTAGGGACATTTATCTACTCCCATACCAAATTTGAGCAGTTTTAATACAAAATTGACGTGTTGGGAGCCAATTGAAACCGTGCGCCTGACGTGGGCCACCCTGTTTGTCAGAGAACCCGGAAACTGTGACAGTAAACTCAGGGTTCACACCTTCGACTCGAACCTGCAGATCAGTGTCAATCTCCTCCATGACAACGATAAACTGCATCGTCGGCGTGTACTTCTTGTTGTCTATAATCGTGTGCGCCTTGTGCTTGGTATCGACAACGACTAGCTGCATGTCACACTGGGCGACGATGTGTCTGGCCGCGTCGGCGCCCAACGTGTCGTACAGGGGCACGATGGCCATGGCCTGGCTGGTGCAGCCCAACGCCGCGCAGAACCACTCGGTGCAGTTGCGCGCGTAGATGCCCACGCGCGTGTCGTTGCCTCATGGGGGGAGGGGTTGGTGAAAGCATAGTTGTTAAAACGTATTTACTTTTACTCGAAAAATACGTATACTCGAGTACTGAGTAAATACGTTTACGTTTCATTAGAAAACGTACCAGTACTCGGTTTTACGTATATTTTTTGAATGTACTCGAGTACAGAAAACGTATTTCAGATAGTCTTTGGTAGTGTTTTAACTGAAAAACAAAGTGAATACCTTAAAAATAGAGAAACTGAGCAATCGGAAATGGTATATGAGCACATAAATTGCTGAAGATAGGCAAAAAGTTCTGAAACTTTACGATTTTGAATGACAATTTGGGTGAAATTTCTCCAATATACTCATATGTACGTTTTCTGGATGAAAAAAATACGTTTATACGAGAGTAAAAGTAAAAAAAATTACTTTACGTTTTCTGTACTCAGGGGGTGGTTAAAAAATAAATACTCTACGTTTACATATACTTTGAGAAAAGTTTGGTACTTTTAACAACTCTGGCCGAAATGGCTTAAAGCACCGGTAAACTTACGACCGGTAAACTAGAATTTAGCAAACTCATCAATGTGAATAATTTGAGTTTACCGGAATGAAGTGTTCGTCAACCAGAGTTGACGGGGAAAAAAGTCATACCGGTAAACTGAATGCATTAAAACCCCATTTATGGGTTGACGAAATTTTAAAATCTTCTACCGTGCGTCAGGCGACAATAGGTACGCCTCAACGACCACCACAAGCAAAACCGCAACCCTCACCAGCTTCCAAGCCCAAATGTCTCAATCCACTAGCAAAGCACTTGGCCCTGCGCAGCGTTTCGCCGTAACTGATCCATTCATAGGGCGCCTTGGCGTCGGGTCTGGTGCCGAGCAGCTTGCTGTGGTCGCCGTCGGACGCGCGCATGCCGTGCACGAAGAGGTCGTACAGGGTGTGCACCGACGGGTCGGGCGTGTGGGTGAAACTGCCGTCCGGTTTTAGGGGGGAACAGTAGACGTCCTGGAAGGGAAGTTGTGGAAATTGGTGATGAATTGAGTTATACGAATACCGTAATTGTTCGAATAATTCACCTTGGGAGGGAGGAGGGGAAAAGGGAATTCTACGACGGGGGAATTATTTATGGGGAGGAAATATTATTTTCTTTCAACTCATTCGCAAAATATGTTTTATTAACACTCTAACATCGCATTTTAGTTAAAATTTGACGTCACATGTTTTTGGGGCAATTATTCAAGGGGGGGTTTTCCCCACTCGTCTCACGGTGGGGGGAATTATTCAAGGGGGGATTATTCAAGCAAATACGGTAGTCTTCATTTGCGAGTAGCGAAGCTAACGGGGCAGGCCTGATACGCACATCTGCCCGTTACGCACATTTGCCCGTTTTTTTCACTTGACACTTTTTCAAGTGATTTTCAGATATGAGTAAAGTGAAAAAAAGTTGCGCAATGACATTAGTGAACTTTTGTCACTTCACTCATATCTGAAAATCACTTGGAAAAGTGTTAAGTGACAAAAACGGGCAAATGTGCGTAACGGGCAGATGTGCGTATCAGGGCACCCCCAAGCTAACGGTTGTGCCGGGCACGAGTACGGACTGTCTGTCGAGCGAAACTCCGCGCGGATTTCTGGCCGTCCTGCCGTTTCTCCCTCCCCAAAGTTTCGAAAGGAGAAATGCACCAGCGACTGCAGCTGCAGCGGATCCGATCACTACTTGCGTCGTTGAGTAATCCATCTGGGGCATTGTTGCCGTGGTTTTTGGCACCTAAATAATTAATCTAATCAATATGCAAGTCGAGTGCCAATGCCAAATGCCAACGCGTATCCGTGTGCCTGTGTTTGTGCCGCCTATTTTGTATGCATTGTGGTGTGTAGTGATGTGAAAACGCCAGAACTTTGACGCCAAACGCCAAAAGCGCCATATCGCTTTTTGCTTTGACGCTAGCGCCAAGCGCCAGCGCCAGGCATTTTGTTCCTGGCGCAGGTCAAAAATAGCGCCAAGTGCCAAAAGCGTCATGGCGCTTTTTTTCTTTGGCGCTAGCGCCAGGCGCCAGCGCCATGGCGCTTTTACATCACTAGTGGTGTGTATTAATATCTGTCACGAAATCGTTTACTACAGCCCAAATGTGTAAACATGCAAAGGTCAACATGCATTTGTGAACAGTGAATAAATCAGCGTATTCATGAGATAAATACTACAACATATTTACAGACAGACAAATTCTTATTCATGTAAAAATGTCGTTTAAACCTTATTTTTGTGCTTTGTATCAGAGTTGCGAAAGCGTATTTACGCTTACCCGAAATACCCGGGTAAATGGGTATTTATACTTACGCTTTCGTAAAATACCTGTACGCTTCTTTATGCTTTCCTGGCCGAAATACTCGGGTACTAAAAGCGTAACAAAATTTCAAACGGGCCAGTTTTACACCTATTTGAGAAAGTGTAAAATTACAAAATATAAAGTGAAAGAGAACGTGTAAGATTGGAAAAGTCGCTGAATTAGTGTGCAGCAAAATCAGAAAATGATTCCGATGCATTTTGGACAAAAATTTCAGTGGGTAAAATACTAATTGGTTTGTACACTATATTTTCAGCCGCTTTATAGTATGGCGATGCTAGTTACACTAGGTAAACACATGCTGCTCAGCTTATACTTATGCCAGAAGTTAGCAAACTTGATAAAGTCAGCAAATTCTATAGAGCCGAATGTAGGATACCCAAATGGCTGAAACATTTTTGGGGAGTTGGAGATCGATAGATCGTTGCGCCTCAGGACCGATAGCTGAACAACCTCTGGGATAAATAGATAGCTGGAGCATTTTGTGGGTAACCCCCAATCTCCCTGTCCCTAGACAAGTGTGTTTTCCTATGCTCCACAGCAAGAGCACTTTCTAAAAAATTTTTACGCTTACGCTTTTTTTACGCTTTCCTAGGTATTTTAAAAATACCTTACGCTTACAGTATCCATACTCAACATTTGGAAAGTGTATTTACGCTTACGCTTACGCTTTCCAAAAATACCAGTATTTTAACAACTCTGCTTTGTAGCTCGCAGTTATACGCGAGTGTTCAACCCGGGTCAGGGGTATTAGCGTGTTTTAAATTGGTGTGACTGGCGATGTTGTTTGCCATTTTCCAGTATTCACTTATTAGGTCGCTAGGTAGTTTTTCTATTTTTTTTTCACTGGTAGTCTCAGTACCCGTTATCTCAATCACAATCACATGCCATTTCTGTGTTGTAGTGTTAAACAGAGAGGTTGCAATCTCACCAAATATGACTGCATTAAGGGTAGCCGACGGGTGTATGTTGTTATTTTTACTTGGATTTGACTTGAACAGTCCGCGCCAATTTGAATTTGAATTTGTATTAGTAACAGGCGAATGTTTCAAATTAGCAGACAAGTAACAAACTTTAGATGTAATATGCAACAATAAAACAACAGCGCAAACATATTATACTCCAGTGACTTTACACCTTGCAAGCGCGGTTCACGCTGGAAGCGTGCCAACTTTATTTAACACGTGCGATTTTCATAAAAAGATGTGAAATTTTATTGCTGTTATAACGTTCTAAATACGTTCGCGTATTCACTGCAAGAATTTTTTTCATCCATTCACAAGCAGCGCAAGCTTGAAGTATGATTGGCTCGCTTCCAACGTGAGACATAATTGACTGCGCGTGCAGAGTGTCAAGTCACTGGACTACACAAGAAATCCAAAATATTTGTGTGAATTTTTCAATTCGCGGAGTACGGGATTGACGTCAGATCGACACTGAATAATGGATACTTATCAACATCCGCAAGTGTCCACCTATTTATCTAAAGCAATTCATTATTGTTGCCACCAATTGGCACGGAATGGTACACACTACAACACTAGTGACATGTGTGGAGATTTTATGTCAGCAATAGTGATGGAAAAAGCGCCAGGCTTTTGGCGCCAAGCGCCAAAAGCGCCATGGCGCTTTTCTGAACCTCAGCGCCAAGCGCCAATGGCGCCAGAGGGTAATGGCGCCAGCGCCAAAAAAATGTTCTACATATTGATGGTAGAAAAATGAGTGCATAACCGTGGGTGAAGTATGGCTGCTGTCGTAGTAGTCCGTTGAAGTTTTACCATTTAAAAGAACCACTGTTTATAACTTGTTTAAATCCCCAGAAATATATTTTTCAGTTAAACATAATGACTGGGAAGCTTTCAATGGGAAGTTCGTCGTTCCCCAATAATTGTTAGGCGATAGGCGATAATTGTTATGAAAGATGTTGATTTTGAGGGTGAAAAACTATAAAAAGGTATGAAAATCAGCAATTTTTTGTGAAAATTGGAGCAAAATTACTCAAAAATCACCACGGATAGATGCTTAAAATACATAGGTGGTCGATTTGGGGGGGGGCTCGAGGGATAATAAGCTAAAATTTGCATCAGTATAGATAGATAGCTGGAGCATTTGGGGCCCCCCACCCCACACCATACTGAACACATTATTTACACTGCAAGAAAAAATTTAAAGTTCAGGCTTCAAAATGAAAAAGGTGGGTGCAACACGAGTACGTTTTTTGAGTGAAAAAAACATAGGTATTTGCTAAACAGCTCCACATCCAAATATGAGGACCTCTAGTAAAAGTAAACACATTTTTTTAACACCTCTGCCATTATTCATTGTGGGTAGCTGGTATAAGTCTACCCTAAGATTAACAAATATTTATTCAGTTATCCTCAAAATTGATGAACTGGAGTGTGATTTCACTGCATTAGACCAATTTTATTTTATCACGGTTGGCGCTTTTTCGGCGCCATTTCAAATGCTGGCGCCAGACGCCGATATCGCCACCAGAAAATGGCGCCAAGCGCCAAAAGCGCCATGGCGCTTTCTCAGACCTCAGCGCCAAGCGCCAATAGCGCCAGAACATTTTAGCGCCAAGCGCCAAAAGCGCCATGGCGCTTTATGCTTTGGCGCTAGCGCCAGACGCCAGCGCCATGGCGCTTTTCCATCACTAGTCAGCAAACAGTGTACGCGAAACAAATACGATGGAGACTAATGAACCGTACAAACATGCTGCCTGTAAATGCTACGCTGTGTGTGTCAACTATAGGGTTTGAAAGAAACTGTGTTCAAATGGGCGTTTTTTTAAAGAAAACGCTATTTATAGGTATTTTAGAAACTGAACCTGAATTTGGAATAACGTATACCGAAAATTTACTGTCTTTCTGTCCAAATAAAAATACTAGTCAGATATTTTTTATCAGCAGCGCAGCACTAGGTATACTCGGCGGACCGCAAAGTATGCGCCAAAAATTATTTATGTCGTGGTCGATAACGTGCGGGCTGGATACTTATGTATGCACTTTCACAATAAGAATAATATTTAAAAAAAGAAATAGGCTGAGTCGCATAAAAAGGAGGAATGTTTTTTCCCAAAATGTTTTTTTCTTTTTTTGCTGGAATTATCTTTGTTTTAATTGTGATGACATCATGATGGAGTGTTTACTTCAGAAAAATGCATACCTTGCGGTCCGCCAAGTATATCTCTATTTACAAAACATAACTAGGTAGACATAGACAGGTGAATTTTTCATCTGTCTATGTATACCTAGTTGGTGCTTAGCATTTCTCATGGCG
>OZ038451.1:26753112-26816678 GCA_964036195.1 Sphaerolaimus hirsutus | reverse complement strand
ATGACTCCACAGCCATTATATTGCTATATATATATATATATATATATATTTATTTATTTATTTATTTATTTATATATGACATCATAAGATAACATATGACAGAAGGCATAAGTGTTCACTCCCTACCAATTTATATGGCTTTTATTACCCCAGAGGCGATTTTAGGCAGAAATGGGGCTAATTTTGACCCCAGCGATTTTTATTTAAAAAATCGATTTGTTTATTTTAAAATAGGGGTCGTTAAAAAATCGATATTTTTCCTAGGGTTCAAACGATGATATGACTTTTCGATATCGATATTCGATATTTTTTCAAAATTTTCGATATCGATATTTGATATTTTTTTCTGAAACTCGATATTCGATATCGATACGATATGGAACCTCGATATCGATATTCGATATTGAAAAATGGTTGATATTCGATATTTTTGATATTCGATATTGCGATATGCTTTTGGTATAGCAAGGCATATTTCAAGTGGCATATTGTATTTTCATGTGGTTGCACACATGTTTAATCATCTCTTTACTGAAATTTGAATGGTGCGAGTGATTTTAACAAGCTTTACATCACTCAATGGTAGAAAATAGAAAAAAAACATGATGAATCAAAGTGTATCAGACAAATAACAATTGGTAGATATTACAGTTCATCCTAACCTAATTGCTTAAGGGCATGTTGCAGCGTATATCAACAAAGCGTTGAAAAAAGCGTTGAAAAAAGTATATCAGCGTTTTCTGGCTTCATATTTAGCACTC
The DNA here is from genome assembly GCA_964036195.1 of Sphaerolaimus hirsutus. Lineage (NCBI taxonomy): Eukaryota > Metazoa > Nematoda > Chromadorea > Monhysterida > Sphaerolaimidae > Sphaerolaimus > Sphaerolaimus hirsutus. The sequence goes on along the minus strand of OZ038451.1, from coordinate 26,815,917 downwards.
CAACAACAATGACATTATAAATACTGTACTTTTACTCATCAAATACAATACTATAAGCACATCAGATCAACCATAAACATCTCAAAATGAAAATGAAAGGTAAATTTGGGGACACAATACAGGTTCGATATATCGAAAAAATGGTCGATATTCGATATCGATATTCGAGATTTTTTCAAAATTTTCGATATCGATATTCGATATTAAAAAATGGTCGATATCCGATATTCGATACAATGCGCCAATATTGCGCCAAAATGCAAAAAGGGCGAGCCTGACCGGATGCGCGCTCCCAAGTATCATCTCAACCCAGCCATTGTCTTTGAACAGGCGCGTGATCCGATCAACTTCCGCAATCATCGCGTTTTCGGCGGCATCCTCTGCGGCGCTAAACTCCCACCAGTCACTATCTGCGCGTTTCCACAGTTTGCGCTTTTCCGGGTCTACAGTGAGCAGCCGGCGCAGCTCCTCCTCTGAATGGATATTCCCCGAAGATAGTCCTAAAGATGGGAGATAAGTAGTGCCGGGCTTGGTGAATACCATTAAGACGTCTTGTTCGCAGTCCATCGTTGGGCGACTTTGCGTTCTCGGCACCTGAATATAAAAATGGTGGAAAGTTTTAAAGATGGGCTTTTGAAAGTAAAATTGAAACAAATATTTGCCTTCCATCCGACCATCGGTTCACTTGGCTGTATATTATATATTTACTACACTCAGGGGTCTCCAAGACCAAGACTATCAAAGAGTGATAGATATCAAATCAAAGGGGCTGGATAGATAGCAAATCGCTCCTCCGGAGGGGGGGTAATTTTTCTTTTGTAACAATGAAACTTTTTCTGGGGGGTTGGGGGGGGGCTCGTGGGGGTAAAGTATAGAGGTTTTTTCAATGCATAGAAGGCGGAAAGCGGAAAATCACCAAAAACAGGTGATAAGGTGCCAAAATAGGCTAAACATAGGTATATCAACGTGTGTACAGGCGAAAGCCGCGATTTTGTAGGTGAAAAACAATAGAATGATATAAAAATTAACGATTTTGAGCACAAATTGGGGCAAATTTTTTCAAAAATCAGATAGGTAGGTTGCTGAGCGATTTTTGGGGGCTCAGGCAGGGGTTTAGTAGGGGGGGTGGGGGGGGGTTACCCCCCCCCCAAAATCCGCCAGCTATCTATTTATCCCGGAGGCCCGCTCAGCTATGTATCTATCTATCCCGGAGGCAAAATTTTGGGCTTCTATCCCCTAACCCCCCCCCCAAATCGGCCAGCTATCTACCTATCTGGAGCGATTTTTTAGATAGAAACTATACCCCAATTTTGCTCAAAATTGCTATTTTTCATACCTTTATATAGATTTTAACCTCCAAAATCAGTAGTTCATGTGTCTAACTGCCTATTTTTAGCTATTTTTAATACTATATGTCCTTATATACCCATCTTAAGCTATTTTTCACCTACTTTTTTCGCGATTTTTCTCCTTTTTCTCCCTTCTATGCCTATATTTTAAACCCCCGCGAACCTCCCCCCCCAGAAAATTTTTCAGCTATGTATCCCTCCTGAGGAGCGATTTGCTATCTATATGAACCCCAGCGGGGGTCCAAATCTACAAAACCCCTGGGGCCAAATTTGATTCTCCCTACAAATCTGTAGGGAGAATTAAATCTGGCCCCTGGGCACTTGACTGGAGCTGGATGAACAGCGAACCCTGCACAAAGTCAATGGAGTAAATGGCAAATATTATACAGAGTTTATGCTAATATTTAACTGGAGTTGATTTTATTCACTTCGTGTCTCAGTTTTGCCTAGTGAACAGATTTATACTACACTGATTTTTCACCTTGTAAATATTTATTTACAGGTGGTTCACGCTGAAAGCGTGACAACGATATTTGCCGCATGCAATTTTCATTAAATCTGTTAAAATTTATTGCCGTTATACAGTTTTGTGTTCGTTTTTGTTTAACGTATTCGCAACAATAATTTTTTCATATTTTCACAGGAATAGCTTGCTTTAATTATAATTGGCAGGCTTCCAACACAGGGGTCTGGTAGACTGGGGGGGGGGGGGTTGGGGGGGGGGTTCCCCCTCCCAAACGCTCCAGCTTTTATCTATGCTGGAGGCCGCTCAGCTATCTATCTCTCCCAAGGCGAAATTTTTGGCTACTACCCCGACCCCCCCCCCCCCAAAAAAAAAAATCGCCGGCTATCTATCTATACTGGAGCGATTTTTTATACCCATCTTTAGCTATTTTTCACCTACTTTTTTCGCGATTTTTCTCCTTTTTCTCCCTTCTATGCCTATATTTTAAACCCCCGCGAACCTCCCCCCCCAGAAAATTTTTCAGCTATGTATCCCTCCGGAGGTCCGATTTACTATCTATATGAACCCCCGCGGGGGTACAAATCTACAAGACCCCTGTTCCAACATGCGACATAATGTAGTATTTGAAGTAATTCAATCAAATACTACAATAAGTAGGCGTGCAAGATGTCGTGTCACTGGAGTATATTAGGTCAATGCAAACAGTATTTGTATCACCAAAAATAATTGCTGTTAAAACAGTTATAACAATAGATCAGAGAGCAGTGATAATTACACACACAAGCACATTCCCCAATGCCGCCACATTCCCCAATATAGTTTTTCAAGCTACTGGTGAAGGTGAGCCAAAAATTTAGTGCAATTATCGCCAGAGGGGTCTCCATGATTTTGGCAAGATTGAATAGCTGGTGAATCTCTCTTGGGGCGGGGGGGGGGGGTTTATTGGCAGTAATCTCTTAAAAACAAAAAACACGGAAACACAAAAATCCCTTAAAAATCTGTAAATTTTTCGTCGTTCCACATGTCAGTAAACAAATAAACACCCCTACCACGAAAAATTTAAATATCAAAGATAAGTTATAGTCTGATTGCTACAGTGAAAAGCAAGCCAAAGCGACACGTATTCAGATCATTTACCCAATCTTCAACATGTTCACAAAAGTGTCCGATCACGAGAGGGAAAATACGAAGTGGCATGGAAACAGTCCAAATATTTATGTGCATAACTGATCCCACACACCAGTTGACAACAACAAAAATGTCAACTGGGTCCGATCCCAATTCAAAGCTTGCTGACGAGTAGGGTTCAAACGATATGACTTTTCGATATCGATATTCGATATTCGATATTTTTTCAAAATTTTCGATATCGATATTCGATATTCGATATTTTTTTCTGAAACTCGATATTCAATATCGATACGATATGGAACCTCGATATCGATATTTGATATTCGATATTGAAAAATGGTCGATATTTCGATATTTTCGATATTCGATATTGCAATTTGCTTTTGGTATAGCAAGGCATATTTCAAGTGGCATATTGTATTTTCATGTGGTTGCACACATGTTTAATCATCTATTTACTGAAATGTGAATGGTACAAGTGATTTTAACAAGCTTTACATCACTCAACGGTAGAAAATAGAAGATAAACATGATGAATCAAAGTGTATCAGACAAATAACAATTGGTAGATATTACAGTTCATCCTTATAACCTAATTGCTTAAGGGCATGTTGCAAAAAAAAGTATATCAGCGTTTTCTGGCTTCAAATTTAGCACTCCAACAACAATGACATTATAAATACTATACTTTTACTCATCAAATACAATACTATAAGCACATCAGATCAACCATAAACATCTCAAAATGAAAATGAAAAGTACATTTGGGGACACAATACAGGTTCGATATATCGAAAAAATGGTCGATATTCGATATTTTTTCAAAATTTTCAATATCGATATTCGATATTTGATATTTTTTCAAAATTTTCGATATCGATATTCGATATTCGATATTAAAAAATGGTCGATATCCGATATTCGATATTCGATACGATATATCGTTTGAACCCTACTGACGAGCCGACGAACCACGTTCAAATACAAAGCATACAAAGTGTTGGACCATGTTGCAAATTCAGAAAAGTAGTGTTTAAAAAATTGCGTTATGTGTAGTGATAGAAAAGCGCCAGGAAAAATGGCGCCAGGCGCCAATGGCGCCATGGCGCCATTCAAAAATATGGCGCCGGGCGCCAAAGGGCGCCACAGAAAATGGCGCCAAGCACCAATGGCGCCATGTGTTACTACTCAGCAATCTTTGAATTTGGATCGGAACCAGTTGACATTCGGTGTCATTGTCAACTAGTGTGCGTAGGGACAATACAACATCATTTAGTTTTTCAACATTTCATTACATTTACTAAATAAAGATATTTTTTTATGAAATAACTGCTTCGGAAAGTCCTATGACTAAGCAAGTGCGCTTTTCAAAGCTGTCTTATCACCGTTAAAATGCTTGCACTCTCAAGGGCAAAACAGATTGTGATTGACAATATGGGTGTAAAAGAGGCAGATAGATAACTCGAAAATGTCTTTGTATGGAATAGCGAATTATTATTATTGGCTATGTCACTACTATTTGTATTCGATAAATTTCGCGAGTGAAAATTACGATTTACACCAAATGGAATCGTACTTTCATTATTTCATCAAAGTAGTGCTTCGAAAAGTAACTTTTCTATGCAAACAGTATAGTAAACAGGCCAGAAACGGAATGGGGCCGCGCAGGCGCCATTCACCGCCGACACGGAAATCGATTTCTCGCGCAGAAATCGACACGGGAATGCGGCTGCGCATTGTGTGGCAGGAGCAGCCGTCAGGCATCGTGGCTCATCGTGGTCACGCCGCTCATCAGCGGCGACAACGTGATGCTCGCCAGCAACTTCTGGCCCAACTAGAAGAAGGGCAGGAACTACTTGGACAACAGGCTCAGGGTGAGCACGTCGCAGCTGTGCAGCGCCCCCATGGGGGCTGCACTATTGACTGGGGGTCTCCAAGATTGATCGCCCGCTCATCCGGAGGGAAATTATTTTTCTGGGGGGATCGTGGGGAGGCAAAATTATAGGCTCTTTTAAAGGTATAGAAGGAAGAAAGAAAAAATCGCTAGAATCAGTTATACATAAATATAACCATGTATAAAGCCGAAAACCGCGATTTTGAAGGTGAAAAACAATAAAATGGCAAGAAAATGTTTTCCAAAATCGCTCCAGATAAATAGATGGATAGCTGGAAGATTTGGGCGAGGGCAGCGCCCATCCATAGTTGTTAAAACGTATTTACGTTTACTCGATAAATACGGATACTCTAGTACTGCGTAAATACGTTTACGTTTATCCTGACAAAATTACCGGTACTCATTTACTCGCGTACTTTTTGAAAGTACGCGAACACCGAAAGCGTATTTTACGGGGACATATAGAGTGACAAACATTGGATATTTCCCCAAAAATATGTACGTATTAGGAGAAAGAAACCCACGCATTTGACGTATTCCAGTGTAAAAATTGCATAAAACACCGATTGTTGTTTTCTGCGCGTGAAAACACTCACTTTTACGTTGTCTGTGAGAAAAAATTACTTTACATTTTCGGTACTCAGCTGTGAGTAGAATAAAAATACTTTACGTTTACGTTTACTTTGAAAAAAGTTCAGGGCTTTTAATAACTCTGACCCCATCACCGACGATGCAACAAATTCGCAGGTGAACACGGAGAACGCGCACTTCGGCACCGACTGCGACTACTACTAGCTGTGCGTGTCGCGGACGTCTGTGCGAGAGTCGTTCGGCACCAAGATGCTGCACTTCCGGCACTAGGAGAAGGACGACCAAGTGCCAGCCACGCTGCTCATCTCCCAGCAGAAGGCGGCAGTCTCAGACCCCGTAAAATGCCCTGTAAGAAGTCAAATGTCATGAAAGTGTCAAAAGTCATGGAAAATGCCCTGCAAATGGCAACTCAGTTGCCATTTCGCAGGGAATTTTCCATGACATTTGACACTTTTCTGGACATTTGATATTTTACAGGGTCTGGGACTGGCACCAGGAGCAGGCGGTGGTGGGGACGACCGCGCCCGGCATGCAGCCGCCCATGCTCGTCGCGTGCTCCACCGGCGTGCACAGGGCCGGCACATTCGCCTGCCTCGACATCCCGCTCAGGCGCATGCAGGAGCGCCGCCGCATCGCGCTCAAGGAAACCGTGCAGCAGATAAGGCACACGGCATTATGTTTCCAGGGATGGCCAGGTTTTTTTCAAAGGTTCTAACAACACAAACAGACAAAAAATTAATACTAGTATAATACATGATATTTGGCAATTTTTTGCACGCAAGCACGCAATTTCACATACCATTGGTGGTGGTTTTGAGGCATTTTTAGTGTAAAAGCTTCCATTTGTTTGTACTATTGTTGCACCGCACACTCAAATTTTCAGTTGCGGTTCGAACACTTTTTCAAGGGCGGAATTCAAAAGGGTGGAATTCAAAATGGGGGCAGAATCCAAAAACGTCCGAACCACCCTCGATTTCAATTCCACACAGGAAACGTTCGAACACTTTGCACGATGGCGGAATTGGCTGGATTTGTGCGGGGGTGGAATTATTTCAGCAGGTCGGAAAGCGCAAAGCATTTGAACAACGTCCACACTCTTTTTAAGCACCGATTGGTGATATTGTCTGCACTCTTCGCAAAGCGTTTGAACAAGCGTTGTGTTACTTTTTGGACAGTTTTTTACGACTTTTTGTCCTTGTTGGTACAAAACAACCGTCTTTTTAGGTTGTACGTGACAAAGCCTAGTTTTGGCTCATGTCCAAAAATTGTGAAAACGACTTCGTGGAGTCACGTGGCGACGCAGACGCCGATCGTGACCACGACTCGTCAATTTGGTCATCTGTTGCAGACCATAGTGCGAGTCCAGACGACGCACCGTCTGCAATAATTCTATCCACTTCGGGTGAAGGCCGGAATTTGAGTACGAGTGACTCTAACGTCAGTAAAAATACGATACTGAATTTGGCAGACATGTCGGAGGATAGATCGGCGCCAGACAAAGGGGAACTGTCGAACAGCGAAAATCGAGACCCGTCCGGCTCGCAAGGCGCCTTGGTGATCGACGCGGGCGATACTATGGACACGCGCGACGAAAACATGCCGCGCGAGGCAAACAATGAGAGACTTGAGCAGAACGAAGTGAGTCACGCTCAATGGGTAGATGCTCTGAGTTTTTCCGGCGTAGCATTGCTGGTTTTACTTCCGATTTTATTTATGGGATCTACTCAAACTGAAGGGTTCATGACATATCAACCAGAGTTGCACATGAATGTGCATACGGGTGGCTTTGGCACTCTGCCAAGTTCGTGGATCGCGCTTAACATATCGATCGCGGTGTCATTTTCTACTGATCGCGCGCAAGCGATTAGTATTTGTCATCGGCTCATTACGTGTGGGTTCGAAATCGACACTTTTGGCACAATGCCAAAATACGACATTTACGCTATTTTACAGGATGCTGGCGGTGCGTGCTCGTCTTCGGCGCGTAAAAAGCGCGCAGCAGCCATCAGCCCAGGGGAAACCGCGAAAAAACGCCCCAAAGAAGACAAGGTATGTCCACTAAGATGTAACCAATCGCATGCAAGCGATGTTTGGTGTATTCAACGGCATTTTATGGTACAGGGGCCGGAAGCCGTGGAAAACGGTCTCCGCCAGGCGCGCGAGATTGTGCGCCACGACCTGGACATGAACGTGGAGCCCGTAATCACCCTCGACAATCTCGATTACGTGCTGAGCGTGCTGCTCGAAACAACACAGCGAACGCGCTCGCTGGAAAGCCGCATGTTGAAGGCGGAAAGGAGGGTGCGGACTTTGGAGAAAGAAGTTGAAGAGCTGCAAGCAGACAGCTCGGATACCGACGTGACGGAAAAGGTGGCGCCGGAAAAAAAGCCCATTCCGCCGATCATGTTCTCGGCCTATGAGTTCAGTGACATGCTGAGCTTGACCTGGCCGTACAACATTATGATCGAAACCGCGGATGAAATGTTCCCGTGCATGATGTTGGCATTGATGAAGGTTGGCAAAATGAATAACAGCTTTCGACACAACCAAACACGGTTGTTGGTGGTTGTAAAGTACACCTACACTGTCACCGTTCAAATATTTGGTACCTTTAAACACCACGTTTGTTTGCAGATGCAAATGGACCATTGCAATGCGCCCCAAACCGACCTGGAAGACTTCGAGGCGATTCGAACGGGTTACGTGGAACACGGGCCGGACGTAAACGCCTTTGATGAGGCGTTTTACGACTGGTACAGGGGCGCGCAAGCCCTGTGGGCCAGATTGCCGCGCGGCGGCCACTGGTTCCCCTTGGACGACATCCACTCCATCGCGGACGCGAAAAACTCAGCCGCGTACAAGGCTTTGTCACACCTGGTAAGTACAGGTAGTGCCGATGATACACAGATCACGGCTAGTGACAAAACGTCTACGCACAGACAGTGTCACAGAAAGGGTCAGATGACATCTGGTAAACTGACTTTAAAATGGAATCCATCGCAGCTATCGGCGGCTGTGACGTTAAATGAACGTCTGCGCTGCACGCTTATGCGCACCTACGTAGAGGTGGCGGGCGAGAAAAAGTGGCAAAATCTGCGTGCTGCCGGCGTGCACCCGTACAGTAGCCGCTGCCCGTGGGACTTCCGCTCGGCCTTAATTCTAGGCTCGGAGAAATATGAACAATCGGTGACAAAAATTTCATTTCGAGATGCGCAAATCTCATCTGTATACACAATTTTGAACATTCAGATTTTGACGCCAGATGAAGACCGCCAAAATTGGTTGCACCCGTACATGGGGCTCCTGGGCGAGGCCTGGATGGAGGCCAGGGCGACAATCGCTGACAATTACGCCGAAGACGGTCTGCTGAAAAAGTTGCACGACCGCGACTTTGCCGACTATGTGGGCACCAAGATTTGGTCGGCGGACCCCAACGAGCCATCGCATAAGGTGCGGTACATCGCCCATTTTGGCTCGCTCATCAGGGGCAGAGGAGAAAATGTCGAGCCGCTTGCTCCAGCGGTAAACGCGCGCAATAACGCTCGCATCGGCGTTTACAATGCGAATGTGAGTGGAGAGCATTACAAACTAAGTGTAAACGCACATACACAAACATTTATGCACCCCCATACACGAACATCAACCCAGGTGGGCGGTGGACAAGCGGGGCAACACTACGGTGCTCGGGGCGGTCGCGTCGCTGGGCAGCGTGCCAACGTAAGACGCGGCGGTACAGCAACTCAAACTTCTCAACCGCTTGCTCCCCAAAACTTTCAGGTGGGTATAAATCGGGCTGTGATTCCGGCACCGGCCCCGATCCAATTTCACACGCTGCCCGCACCAGTGACAAATACACTGAGAGGGGTGCTGAGTGATTTGGCGGCGGGTAGACGCGCCGACACCGACAACATCATGGTGTCTGTGCCCGAAGCGTACCCGCACGAGATCAGTGTCCGGGCGCTTTTGGGACACATCATGGAGGGCGAGGGCTGGGCACCGCCCCCCAAGCACAGGAGCGGCGCGACCCCGCTTAATGTGTACTTTTATCAGCCTCGCTGGCGCGCTGGGCACGTGATAAATATGTCGCACAGTGAGAAGCGCGTTTTGGTCATTGGGGACAGTTCCACGAGTCAGAGCAAAATCGAATTGGCACGGTTTGTTCCAATATGTATACTACACATTGTATACGTGGAAAAATCTGATAATATTGAAAATGTCCCCCATCACAGCTTCGGAAAAGCCCGCAACTGGCAAGTTACGGTCACCGAATTTGGCCGCTTGTTTGCCGGGAAACGAATGGGATGCTTTATCCCGACCGTCATGGGCGCCTACCGACCCGGAAACGCGTACGACGGCGTGCTAATTCGCAGCTGTCTCGATGTGGCGGCCGTTTTCGACGCCCAAAACGGGCTGTTAGAGCTGCCGCGCGTGACATCGGCGCTCATCGTGCCGGCCAGCCAAATGCTCGAGCGCATGTTGGCCTGGTTGGACATGAACGGGATGATGCGCGCCCCGATCATGTTGTCCATGGTCAACCCGATGCTACAGGACAAACTGACCAGCACCACGGCCCCGACGGAGGTCTACGACGCCATGATGTGGGTCCGCGCGGTGGAAAGGGCGCTGATGTCGCACTTCGAGGGACACCCGCGCATCAGGGTGTTGCCCGCGGTGGACTGGTTGTGCACAAACCTGCCCCGCTACACCGCGGTGCGCGAGGAGGTCATGGGCTACCTGTTCGGCTGCTCCAGGGACGGCCTGCATGGCTCGAACCTGTTCGACGCAATTACGGCGCGCGAAGCCATAAAAGAACTGAGCATGTTCGACGTGTGGGTTATTGAAAAGGGCGTAAACAAGTTAACCGCAGAAATGACTAGTTTTTTAACACCCCCCCACTGCTCAGAATTCCCGGCGCCGGCAGGGAGGGCGGGGGCGGGGCTCGCGATATACTCGCCACCCGTCTCGAGGCCGAACTTATCCCACCGACAGTCAAAGGGGAGTGGCCGGCGTCAACGGCTGACGGCATTTCTCGTCTGGTGGAGATCCGTCGTTAGAAAGGTATGTTCTGTGGATGAGGAACTAAACAGCGAGAATCATAGATATCCGATTTCCCTTTTATGCCACACACGACAGTTTGGCTTGTACAAGGCCGTGCATGGCCGGAAACTTGCGATATACCTAAAAATGGTATATACATTCTCACGCTCACGCTCAGGCACCCCGTCAAAGTTTGGGCAGTTTGACCCGGCGGTTACGTGCGATTTTTTAGCTGTTGGAGCGGGCGTTGATGATTTTTGTTTTTTTGGTTTAGATGTGTTTTTTGGCACAATTCCAATATGGTGCTGCAATGCGCGCAGCACATCGGGCATGCCGCTAATGTCCGGTACTAGTAAGACATTGTTTTTGGTTTTTTGTCAATCTCTCAGTTTTATCGATTCGAACGCGGCGACGCGTCTTCGCCAGGCAAAGTGTGCCTTGAATGGCGACTCCAGAAAATTGGCACAAAATCACATCATGCATGATGTTATTTTGGTACGGACTGCGAAAATTTGGCAATTTGCAGGATTTGGCAATTTGCAGGAATTTGCAGGATTTGGCAATTTGCAGGAATTTTGGCAATTTGCAGGATTAATTGTGCCAGTTTTCGGTGTGGCTTTATTTTTAGTATATTCACTTATTTTGCCATATTTGCCGGTTTTATTTAGAGGCAGAATGACCTCATTGTGTGTCACAGGGACATTTTTGGGTTTTTTGATCTTTTACGCGGAGATCTCGTTGGGCTCGTTTTATGCCTACTTGTTTTGCCATCGCTTTAAGAAAATGTCACTTTTGAATAAAGTAATTGTGATTTTGATCGTGGCGCTGAATATGACGCATCAATGTGCTGCGGTGGGAAAACTTGATTCTGTTTCAGGAAACAGCCCTGCGATGGGAGCAGCTGGGAGCATTATCCTTAGCACGCTCCAACATTTTGGCACACAAGCAGGTGTGTCAGAAAAATTGAAATTGACAGTGCTGTACCAGAATGTACGTGCGCTGCGCGGAAATTTCAACGCATTGAAATCGATGGCAGATAAGCACGGGTACGACGTGATCTGTCTATGTGAAACACAATGCGAAAACGGGAACGACGCACCGATTTTGTGCGGTTACGATCGATTTCTGCGCTTGAAAGTCGATAAACGACAGACAGGTGGCTTGGTCATTTATGTGAAAACTACATTAAAGGCAGAATATGTGGCTTGTAAAGTAGGATCACACGATGACAAGTACACCCTGCAAGTGCATTTGAAGGGTGTCTCATCTCGCTTTGCAATAATCGTTGTGTACCTAGAAAACAATGGGAAGGCATCTAGATCCGGAGTTGTTCTAGACTCAAACGAACAAATACTGACACGATTGTCAGAAATGCTGGCGGTGAATCGCCGCAAAGGCATTGAAAGTCTGATAATCGGCGATTTCAACGGACACATCGGCTCTGGTAAATGGGGTATACCTGGCAATAGCCCGAAATTGAATGCGAATGGCAAAATCATTCGTGACTGGTTCAAACACTCGGGTATGTCGCTGTTGAATCTGAAATTAAGGGGCATGTGGACGTTCACACGCAGCAACTGCAGGTCAATTATTGACCTGGCGTTTCTCGACCACTGGCAAAGTCGACTTCTAGATGGACATGTAGACGATAAATCGATCCACAGTCCACTAAGCAGTGATCATCACGCATTGCAACTGAACTTGGAAATTGGTGGGTTTGTCAGAGATAAAAACGCCGGAAAAACGGCTTGGAAGCTCAAACGCACAGAAGATTTTGTGCAATTGAGGCAGGTGATGGAAAACAATCCAATGCCAGAAGCTGAGACGCCATACGCTCATGGTGATCTGATTAAATCGATTCATGAGTGTGCGCACATCACAGAAGGTATGATGGGACGCGTAAAGTCGACATCGGGCAAAAAATTGACATGTCAGCGCTCGGATGCGTATGAGTCGAAATTGGCTCGCAAGGTGAATAAAGCAAGGCGGCACATGAAAAAAAATGTGCATGATAAGCAAGCGCGCTTGAATTTACAGATTGCACGCATGCATCTGAATAAATATCGGATCGAAAAGAAGGAACAGACGGAATTGGAATACGTAGAACAGCTACAGAACCAATGCTCAACAGCGGTGCGGCGCTTGTACAGGCATGTGCATGGGTTCAGAGATGTAGCTCTACGTCGGCTGGCTTTAGAAAACGACAATGGTGTGATCTGTGACGATATCACAATGAAAAAGGAACTCGAAAAAGCCTGGTCCATAGTCATGTCGCCTAATCCGGGGGCAAAGCATATGGATGCAAGGTTATGGAAAGGGGCTGATATAATTCATCCCGATACTGGGAGGAAATTAGAAGAGCCGATATCGATGGACGAATTGAAACAGGCAATTAAGAAAATGAAAAATGGAAAATCAGCAGGCACAACTGCGTTACCGCACGAATTTTTCAAAGCATTAGACCAGAGTCGGCTGGGGGAAATGCTGAGGCTGATGAATTCATGGCTGTCAGGTAAACCGATTGACGATGAAGCAAAAATATGCTCCATGGTGTTGCTACACAAAAAGGGGAGCACTATGGACATCCGCAATTACCGGACATTGGGCATCGGATGTAATGTCCTGAAATTATACATGTCCATTCTTAATAAACGGACATTATGGGCATTTGAAAAACATGATGGTTTTGGTGATGCCCAGGGCGGATTCAGAGGTGGTCGCAGAACATTGGATAATTTGGTGGTCATGCAAGCATGCAAGCGCCACGCAGACAAAACGAAAGGCAAACTAATCACGTGCTTTGTAGACGCTGTTAAGGCATTTGACAGAGTCAACCGGAAAAAGTTATGGGCAAAAATGCGCCACTTCGGATACCCCGCAGGGTTTATCAAGGCAATTGCAAACACGTATGATAATTTAAAGTGTAAAATGACATTTGGCGAATATAGCAGCGATTTGCTGGATTATCCCACCGGCTTGAGGCAGGGCTGTTGCTGGTCGCCAACGGGATTTATTTTATATTTGGCCGATTTAAGACATCACCTAGAGCAGGCAGATGTGGGAGCTAAAATGGGCACGGAAAAAGTCCCGGGATTGTACTTTGCTGATGACATGTGTTTTTTAAGCAACACTGAATCCGATATGCAGAGAATCATGGACATTTTTACACAATGGTCCTGGTCATGGGACATTGCAATAAACCCCGCAAAAAGTTTTGTCCTTAGATGGGGACAAAAATCCAAACCGGACAAAAAATGGCGCCTGGGGTACGACCATTCAAAAAAACCTCTCACGGTTTCGGAATGCGATAAAATCAAGTATCTGGGAGTGACTATTACGAGTCACAAAGATACGTTTGAAGAGCACAGAAAAAACTGTGTTCAAAAAGCAGCAGGATTGAGCAAATTAGCATCAAATGCTGCGAGGCGTACGTCGGCTAAATTCTGGAGCGTGGACATGATTTGGAAATGCTATGCGGAAAGTGCGGTCACATACGGACTAGAAGTGACAGGCATTCGCAAAAGCCAAATGGACGCAATCGACAGATTCTTTCTGGGCGCAGTAAAGTCTACTGTTGATTTGTGCAAAACGACATGCAGTGACTTGCTGTGGAAAGACTTGGGCCATGTAAGGCCCTCAGATCGAATCAAAAAGCACACAGTGAGCTACTGTGGCTATCTTTCGAGATTGACAAATAGCTTGTGCAAACGTGGCTACGATTTTCTGCTGCAGAACAAACCGCGACGCGCCGCGACAACTACCCGTGAAATTATGGGCGCTTGTATACCGGATAGAGCGGAAATTTACGCCAGAACCTGGGGCAACACATTGGAGGAAACGAACGTTATGAAGAAATTCTGGCTCAACAAGTTGGTTAAACATCGTTGTTTGGAACGACAGGATCGCGCAATTTTACAACGCGATAGTCTGGCGAGTCGACACATGGATTTGTGCCCTCTAAATCTGCGAGCATGCAGAAACGGCCACTTCCGATGGTTACAAGCGCGATACAATAGTTTGCGGTTATCGGGCGAGCAGAGATGCTCCCAGTGTGTTGGGATTACGGGTGGGGCAGTGCTGACCGCAAAACATGTGCTGCTGTCATGCCAACACATGAAAACCCGGGAAAGTAGCAAAAAATTATTTGGAAAACTGGGTACGGGCTGCAGATGTATTGCAAAACCCGCCATGTCATCACTACAGAAATTGAGCTGGTTGACATCGTCTGATAGATGCGACTTGCATCGCACTGCAGTCAGCACACATATTGAGAAGACTTTGGCCAGATGCGCAAATACAATCTGGAGGCCGCACATGACTGCTGTTCCTTCACAGACATGATGCGCTAGATAAAATTCCAATGCATTGGAATTTTTAAAGTTATCATGCAGTTATGGATACACCGCGCCGGCAGCCGACGACCTTCAAGGCTCTCCTCGCGTCACTGGTCGACTGATACTAGTCCCATCTTTTCTTTCAATTGTGATTTGTTCATTTGATATACGAGTATTATATGTACAAAGTTATAATTGCATATTAGTCATTGCAGTTTATTTGATACATCCGTTCGCGTAATAACTGTGATAGAAATGTTATTGGTGTGACTCGACACACATGTCTTGCATGGTAGTCACTGCCACGGCGAACCAATAATGAACATATCAAATTCAAATTCAACGTCTGCACTCTTTTGAGTGTGCGATGCACCATCTAGGCAAGAAAACATATGGACACTTTCTACCAGGGTGGAATTCAGTTTCTGTTTACACAAATATGTCACACGGTGAACTTTAATATCACTAAAACAAGTGGATATTACAAATTTGTTTTCTATATTCATTTTTGAAGACAAAGCCTGAATCTACCTGAATAAAAATTTTTACAAATATGTTTGGCAAGATATATAAGATGTGTTTCTCAAAACAACCTTCTCTAAGTGGCGTATCTCTTAAGTCAAGGGCGGAATTGAAAGTTGCACGGCACACTCAAATTTTCAGTTGTGGTTCGAACACTTTTTCAAGGGCGGAATTCAAAAGGGCGGAATTAAAATCAGGGGTGGAATTCTAAAACGTCCGAACCGCCCTCGATTTCAATTCCGCACATGAAACGTTCGAACACTTTGACGATGGCGGAATTGCCTCAAATTGTGCAGGGGCAGAATTATTCGGAAAGGGCGGAAAGCGCAAAGTGTTTGCACAATGTCCGCACTCTTTTTATGCATGGCGGAATTGCCTCAAATTGTGCATGGGCCGAATTAATTCGGAAAGCGCAAAGCGTTTGAACAATGTCCGCACTCTTTTGAGTGTGCGGTGCGCCATCTAGGCAAGAAAACATTGGGACACTTTCTAGAGGGTGGAATTCAGTTTAAGTTTACACAAATATGCCACACAGTGAACTTCAATATCTTTAAAACAAGTGGATATTACTAAAAAATTTCTCTATTCATTTTTGAAGACAAAGCCTAGATCTACCTACAAAATTTTTTTCACAAATATATTTGGCAAGATAAGTGAGATGTGTTTCTCACAACAACCTTCTCTAATGGGTGGAATTGAAAGTCAAGAGCGGAATTGAAAGTGTCCCAATCATTTTGAAACTTGCTGCGTGGAAATGTTATGACACGCAAATCAGCGAAAAGTGTACGAATTCGTCCGGACTCCGTTCGAATGTCCAAAAAATGCCCTAAAAATCCTTTAAAAAATCGTTCGAACTGCACTTGGAGTTCCGCCTTGGCGGAACTCAAAAACGTTCAAACTGCACTTGAAAATTTTGAGTGTGCGGTGCGCCAATGTGTCTGTATGTTTTTGAAACATTAGGCGTGCACATGTTACGACAAGCAAATGCCCAAAGTGTTCGAACTTGGGTGGATCCATCCGAATTTGGTCCGGACTTTGTTTGAATTCCGCACCTGACACCGTTTTTGGCCGAACTCAAACCGTTCAAACTGCCCTTGGAGTTCCGCCTTGTAGGAATTCAAAAACGTTCGAACCGCCCTTGAAAATTTTGAGTGTGCAGTGCGCCGTGCCATAATAAGCCATGATATATTAGTGTAGTATACTCGGCGGACCGCACGCTATGCATTTTTCTGAAGGAAACACTCCATCATGACGTCATCATTAATATAAAAACAATAATCCCAGCAAAATAAGGAAAAACATGACGAGAAAAAACATTCCTCGTTTGTATGCGACTCCACCTTTTTCTTTTTTAAAATATTTATCGTTTTGTGAAAGTGCGTACATAGTGTCCAGCTCGCACGCTATCGACCAAGACATAGGTAAATAATTTTGGGCGCATACTTTGCGGTCCGCCCAGTATACATATCCAGTCAGTGCCCCCAAATACTTGCACAGTGTAAAAAATTACTTCTAATGAATTAACGTCTATTGTAACCTAATTTAAACACTATTCCATGCCCAACTTCACTTGAAGTAATGAATGTTTGACAAAAGGCCATATACCCAATAAATCAATGTAAAACAGATACTTTTGACAGAAATCACCACTCATTATGATATCCCATGGCTCCATAGCCATTCTGTGGCTATATGTCACATCACAAAGTACTGTCACCTGTCTGATATACCGGTATATGCTAACCATATCTGGGAGAATTTGAAAAAACGGGTTGTCAATTTTTTTAAAACACTGTTGAGAAAAAAGCATTTTTAAACCAGGTCGTCGAAAAACACCTCGTTTTTCCATCCCTAACTCTTACACGGACCAGTACAATTCCCCTAGCGTGCTCGCGCTCGCAGATGCGCCGCGAGCGTTTCAGCGTGGTGCACCTGGGCAAGCACTACTTCTACTTGACCGAGGCGGCCGTAAACTACGCCATCCAGACGAACTACGTGCACACGGACGACCTGCCCACTGCGACCAACTTTGTCGCCGGCATGTTCACCCTGTCCTAGAGACCGCTGAAGTGCGACGCGCGTGAAGGGGTGAATGGAAGCCACTCATTAATGACTACTAGACCGAGTGAAACGTGCTTGAATTCAAAAGTAAATAAAATAAATAGTGAATACTCGCATGGTATCGCAAGGAACGATTTTCAATGTCCACAGTTACAGTTTTTATATTTACGGCGAAAACGGTATTGAGTGGATGCAGCCGTACGTTTTTATTTTGAAGCTTTATTCACACACGGTACGAAAAACAATGCAATTATCACATTCACAAGTGCCAGGACACCAACGCTAGCCTGAAAAATTAGCAAACTGTCATAACTGAACCAAAACGTAAAACATGGAAAAGAAAATCCGTGACAACCGATAGGGTTCAAACGGAATCCCGAATCCCGAGAAATTTCGGGATTTTGAGGTCCCGAACCCGATCCCGAAACCTCAATCCCGATCCCGATCCCGAAATTTGAAAAAGCCAATCCCGATGCCGAACCCGAGACCCGATGCTGAAGATCCCAATCCCGATCCCGAAAAAAATGCCCCAATTCCGATCACGATCCTGATCCCGAAAGGCCAAACCCGATCCCGAAATCTCGAAAAACCAATTGCGATCCCGAAAAGTCGATCCCGTTTGAACCCTAACAACCGACCAGTCTGTTGTTGCTGCGCGAGCGCCTGCGCCCCGACGCCGCCCTTGCAATCGCAAGCGACAATCTTCACGCGATCCGCCGGTATCGTTTCGCTCCCTTCCCTGGAGAGAAGAAAGTAGCTAAATATACCGCCGTTTACAGTAAATTGAGTGACAATACGACCATTTTCTTAAAGTGTCATATCTCAATGGAAAAGTTCCGTATTTTCGTGAAAAAGCAGTGATCTCTACACGAAAATACGGAACTTTTCTATAAAGATATGACACTTAAAAAAATGGTCGCATTGTCACTAAATTTACTGTAAATACCCCTTAAAATGCAAAAAAAACGTGAAACCTGAACTCGACGTCCTCCAACATGAAAGTCCACACGTTGTCGCAGAACCTGTACGTCTTCAGGTGCTTCGCCTTGAACGACACCTTGTTCTTGCAGCGGACGGCCAACGCGTTGTTCATGTGCCTGTCGAAAGCGACCAGGACTTTCAACGCCAGCGACGGTGCTATCTGGCCATCCTGAGAAACGGTGAAAATGGTGAACTGGGCAACGGTTATGCGAGGGCATGTATCTACACTCCTGGAAAAATGTGTTTAGCCCTTAGATTTTTTTAGTTCAATGGCAAACCAAACATTAAATATGGGTCACTGAGGGGTGAAACTCATACATAGGGGGGTCATTATGTCGACCCCCCACAGTAGAAATATGGCCCCACCCCTGCGTATATATCAATATTTTGTTAACTGTGAACGCAGCACCTTCCGCGAAATTTTTTTGCCTTTCTTACATTTAGCTTAATGCGTGCTGTCATGAGCTGGCATGGTGCCAACATTTCGTTTTGTTCATGATTTCAAAAATATGCACCATGCCGGGTCAATATTTATCTGTAGAGTGATGACAGATGATTCAGAACAGTTCGGTCAAAATCACAGCGAGTGCGAGATCGCAGTGGGAGTCTTCTGTTTTGAACAATTTTGAATTCAAATTTGTTAATAAGTTATAAATATCTGAACAGTGCATGTTTTTTTCACTTTGTTTTAACGTTTTTACTAAAGGGCTAAACACTTTTTTCCACCTGAAATTTGACTTCGGATGGCTGTCAAATGAGCAGCAACACACCCAGAAAGCTAAAAATCGACATGTGGCATAAAGGCACCTTACTCTACAAGAATTGATCCCATGTATATACCTATGCAGGTCGCACGTGGGGAGACATTGAATTTTGTTGTTACCGATCAAGAGGCTAAACACATTTTTCCAGGAGTGTACTTCGCATAGAGTAGGGGGCGGAAAAACGCTTCAATTCGTTCAATAGTTTTTCAATGATTTTGATTTTTAACCGATTTTTTCAAGTTTTTTAAGGCTGGGGCGAGGTGACCCTGTGGTTCTTCCCCAGTGGCAGAATGAAAATTCGGAAAGCCCGAAAAAGCCACCAATTACAACACCTTCATTTGCCACCTTCATTCACAACATCAAAAACAGTATAAAACTCTAAACAACCAACCTCGATATATTCGTCGAGTGTTTTCTGCAAGGTCTGCCCCAACGACGTGTTTCTGTACATTGAATACGCAGTCATCCTGGTAAAATACACTAGATATTCCTTTGAAAAAGAAACGACCTGCGGAGGTAGAAAATACAGCTCTCAGTTGATTCTTTTAAACTGATTTTTTATTTTATCAGATTTTTTAAATCAAGGGCGGAAATAAATTTTTATTTAAAAAAGGCAAAATTTCTGGTAGACTTGCACTAGGTGTTTTGTAATTTTTTGCGCACAAGTGCACATCTCATACAAATTACCATAGGTGGTGTTTTCATGGGTTTTGGGGCATTTTTAGTTTAAAAGCTTCCATTTATTAATCTCCGTCTAATTCTCCGTCTAATAATAAGCTGTGATATGTTAGTATAGTATATAATATCCAGCCAATGTGCTCCCACATACTTCTACAGTGTGTAACATCATGTCAATGTGAATATTAGCCTCTCTTACCACCTTATTTAAGCACTATTCCATGCTGAACTTCACTTTTGGAAGTCACGAACGTTCGACAAAAGGCGAGAAGTAGACGTAAAAATGGATACTTTTAACAGAAATCACCATTTATAAAGCTATCCCATGATTCCAGTCATAATATGACCGCAATAGAAATAACAATACATCGTCTGACACTTACTTAACATACACATTTTTTCTCTATACCTCCATTTTGGACAATTTTTTAAAAATCTGATTTATTTTTCAAAAATCATTTTTTTAGATCCATTTTTTTAAATCAAGGCGTTTAAAAAATACTTTTTTCTAACCCTTGCTCACAGCACTCATGATTAAGGCTAAATTCAGAAAATAAAAATGTAAATATTTAGCATTCCAGCTAAAGCAGGCAAATTAATACCAACTAATGCATGTGAAACGACAAAGCGAGCGTCATTTGACAGACAATGTCGAGTTTTGTTTATTCTAAAAAGTTGCTAAATATATTGTCACAAACTCTCAACCTATAACGCAAAAACCGTCAACAAAAGTCTCATGTAAATAAATATTTCACAATTATCAATCAGCTTTCATAAGATCACCAATGGCGAAAACTCGACAACAAGAATCACCTCCAGCTGTAAGAAAAAAATCGCGATCAATGTCAACAAACAAATCAAAAATGGGACCGGCGTGGCATTGAATAGATTTCACTAAGGCACCAGTTCTGCCATCCCACAACCTGATACAACCATCAAAAGTAGCAGTAATCAACAGGTAATCACTTGACAGGTCAGTTTTATTGGCACAGAGCCAGGAAATGCGCGTTACGCTTCCAGCGTTTTCGGGTAATTCCAGTTGGTGTCTCAGTCCACTCGTAGCCGTATCCCAGATACAGCAGATGCCCTGAAAAAAGTCAACACTTTCTGTGTGCGTAAATACAAGATCGGTGATTGATTGATAGAGAAAAGGTACAAAAATGTTTACGCTCTGGCCGGGACTCGAACCCGGGACCTTTCACTTGAGCGTGTGAATACTCTATCTGATTGAGCTACCAGAGGCCAGATTTACCGTATTTTTTTGAATAATTCCCCCATGGATACTTCCCCTCTTAAATAATTCCTCCTGTTAGACGAGTGAGGAAAAATAAAATGCCCCTCCAACAATCCCCTTTGAGGCATTTGATCAATTTGTTTCGTCCAATTTGAACAAATGTTTTTTTTTGTGAATAAAGCATATTTCGATAAATGTTTTGAAAGAAACATTCTTGAAAATTTTGACTAAACAAAAATTTCTCCCCTTTAGGGATGGCCGAAAGTTTTTTTTTTCAACGACCTGGTTTAAATAAAAAAGGTTTAAAAAGGGTTTTATTTTAAAATAAAACCGTTTTTTTCTTCAAAAGCTCCCAGATATGATTATGAGTCAACATATACAGGTATATCAGACAGGTGGCAGGACTTTGTGGTGTTATATATAGTCATTGAATAGCTGAAAATTGAAGGCATTGGAAATTTTGGCTGTTTTTTAATTAAAAAACGGATTCGATGGTAGGGTTTTTATAAAACGTTTTTATTTTTAAAAAACCTGTGAAAAAACCCTTGGTCATCTCTACTATCCTTGAATAAATCCCCGTCAAAAAAGTCTGACAAACTAATTATTCCCCAAGGAATTATTATTTCGGTTCGAGCAAATACGGTAATCTACATTTTTTATTGGATCGATGAAGTATGATTTATCTAGGATAATAACTCGATCAAGACCTACATTCACCTACAATGTATATGATTTATCCAGGATCATAACTCAGATAAATAGGATAAATGCCAGGCGTTCTATCACCCGAATTCAATCTATCACATGGTATATAATGCAAACCCACCCGCGATGAGCCAGCCGCTAGGAGGTTAGCCGAGTTGAATGCAATGCTCTCCACAGAATTTGCAACGGCACCATCTTGTGTCGCCTCAGTGGCCGCCTGTGCGTAGCACAGTAGTAAGCAAATTTACCAAAAAAAAAATAAATGGTAAAACGCAGGCCCAAATCAGGGGTTTCCAGTGGGGGGCAGCTATTCTTGTGATTTTTAGGGTTAAAACGGGATCGACTTTTCGGTATCGGGATTGGTTTATGAGTTTTCGGGACTGCGATTGGTGTCTGGGGATGGGGATGGGCATTTTTTCGGGATCGGGATTTTGGAAAAGTTCTGATTTTAATGGTTTTTCCATAGTTTGTCATAAAGATGGTCTAAAAATACATTTGGATGGCAGAAACGTGTGGAACCTTTAGGTTTCCGTTAACATTTATCAGTGCAAAAATGGCATTCAATGAAGTTCAGAAAAAATTCCCAGGATCGGGATTATATAATTTTTTCCCCCGCGAAGGCAAAAATTCTGCAGACACCTTCCCAAATCCAACCAACTTTCTCGCGAGCGCCCTTCACTTGCGCCTGCATTGCCACTTTGCCACTTTCAGAGTGGCAAACTTTGACCGCGCCATCGGACGAGCCCACGGCGAACAGCGGCTGCGACTGGTGCAGAGCGAAACTGGTCGCCTCTGTCTCCGTGTCTGAAGGCGGCGATAGCACCAGCGTGTTGTTTGATTCCTGGGTGAATTTGTATTATTAAAAAAATGGTATGATGAGGAATGGAAAACATCAATTTTTCCAGCTGCTTGATAAGAAAACAATAAACACTTTTTTTGAACTTTTGTTTTGAAAAAAAATTAAGCGCAGATTTTTAAATGGCTCAAAATTGGGTGTTTAGAACAATACGTGGCACATATACTCAGCGGACCACAAAGCATGTGCAGAATTCTTTTATGATTTAATGAATAAAATGCAGTGATTTATTTCGTAATTGATCATTCCATAGTAAAAACGAAATATTATGATAAAAAAACTGTATAATTGTTTGTTCATTATTCAGATGGGTTATGGTATGTCCGCCGAGTATAACATGTTGTGCCTAGTGAAGAAAACAAAAATCCAAAAACCCACCTTCAAGTGCCACATTCTCACCGAGCCATCCTCATACAAAGCACAGAGTCTCTTTCCATCCGGCAACACAAGTCGCCCATCCACACACCCCACCGCCCCGGCGCTGTACACCTTGGTCTGGGGGCAGTCCCAGACCCTGTTAAATGTCCTGAAAAATGTCAAATGCAAAAAGTCATGTAAAATGCTCTGCAAAATGGCAACCAAGTTGCCATTTTGCAGGGAATTTCACATGACTTTTGACACTTTGCATGACATTTTACAAGATCCGGGACTGGCACCTGGGCGACCCCGCCGCTGGTCTGGGCGGACAGGAGCCACATCCAAACGGCGCCGGCCGCGTCGCCCGCCAGCAGGATGTCCATGCCGGACGAGTGCCAGCGCAGCCAGTGCAGATCGCCGCCCACCGACAGCGAGCAGAGCGGCGTGGGCGACGTGTGGGCGGAGTTAGCTTGTGTCTGAGGTGAGTGGTTGATGGTTGCAGGGGTCTCGAATGTGGGGTTGGGGGTTACCCCCCCCCCCCCAAAAAAACGCCCAGCAATGGATCTATCCCGGAGGCCGCTCAGCTATCTATCTCTCCGGAGGAGCGATTTGCTATCTATCCAACCACTCAGAGGGTCGAAATTCAAGATACCCCTGGATAGTTGAATTAATTTTTTTACATTTCACCAGTGCCCCATTTTCGGAACTTCACCAGAGCTAATTTTACTTTCTCAAAATCACCTATTTATCAGTGCTAGCTGGGGTGCATTCTTGCAAAGCGGTCATAATTACTTGCAGAGCTAGCCTACTCGCGAGGTGTTCCGGTCGGAAATAACGTTTCGCATCGAAAACGTCAAGATTTGGATTGATTGTCTGATCAATTGCTTACATAGTCAGATTGATGCCCAAGGCACCATAGAACAGGTGACATGTGTAGTGGCCACAGGGATGGCCAAAAAGGGTTTTTCAACGACAGGTTTAATAAAAAACAGTTTTTTCAAAAAGGGTTTTATTTTAAAATAAAACCGGGTTTTTTCAAAAGCTCCTGGATATGGCCACGAGTCAACATATACAGGTAAATAAGACAGGTAAAGCATTATAAATGGTAAATTCTGTCAAAAATATCCATTTTACATCAACTTATTATGTACATGGTCGGGCTGAAAAGTCCCCGGGCAGTGCTCGCCATTCACGCTCGGGGTAAGCTACGGTCATAAAATTTTAACACGTGCATATATCAGGTGTTTTGAGTTTTCACCCAAAATTTCACCCCTCTAGCTCCACCCACTGTGGAACTATGGGGGTTACAATTTCGGTCATTTTGTACTGATGTACAAAATGACCGAAATTGTAACCCCCACAGTTCCGCAGTGGGTGAAGCTAGAGCTGTGAAATTTTGGGTGAAAACTCAAAACACCTGATATATAAACGTGTTAAAATTTTATGACCGTAGCTTGCCCCTAGCGCGAATGGCGAGCACTGCCCGGGGACTTTTCAGCCCGACCATGTATATCGCCTTTTGTCAAACGTTCATGATTTCAAGTGAAGTTGGTCATGGAAACAGGGTCTCCAAGATTTTGGCCCTCGCGGGGGCTGGATAGATAGCAAATCGCTCCTCCAGAGGGATAGATAGCTGAAAAATTTTCTGGGGGCGGCTGGGGGGCTGGCGGGGGCACAATATATAGGCTTTTTCAAGGTTAAGAAGGCAGAAAGGGGAAAAAATCGCTAATAATCAGTTAAAAGTAGCCAAAGTAGGTTTCAAATGGCTAAAAATATGTATATAACCATGCATATAGCCGGAAAGCACGATTTTGAAGGTCAGAAACTATAAAAAGGTGCGAAAATTAGTGATTTTGAGCGAAAATTGGGGCAAAATTTCTCAAAAACCACTCCAGATAGATAGATAGCTGAGCGATTTGGGGGGGGGGGTCTTTGGGGGTAGTAGCCATAAATTTTGCCTCGGGGTAGATAGATAGCTGAGCGGCCTCCGGGATAGATAGATAGCTGAGCGGCCTCTGGGATAGATAGATAGCTGGCTGATTTGGGGGGGGCAGCCCCCCCTAGCAGACCCCTGCATGGAAAAGTGCTTAACTAAAGTTATAAGAGCAGGCTAACGCATTGGCAGTAGTGTTTCACACTTTACAAGTATGTCGGGGCACATTGGGTGTATATTATATACTACACTAGCATATTGTGGCTTATTATGACACAATAGCACAAACAAATGGAAGCTTTTACACAAAAATGCCGCAAAACCAATGAAAACAACCACAAATAGTAATGTGCATGTGAAATTGCAAAATACCTAGTGCTTAGTACAAAAAATTTTGGTCAAGGTTTTTTTTTAAACAGTTTCGATGGTTGTTTTTTTAAAAATAAAACCTGTTTTTATTTTTAAAAAAACTTTAAAAAACCCTTGGCCATCCCTATCTACTACTGACCATTTTGGACGTGTCCCAAACGCGAATGGTGCCAGCCAAGTCGCCAGCGGCCAGCCGAGTGCCATCCTTCTTGAAAGCGACCTGCACCACCGAATCGGAATGGCCCTTCAGTTCGTCGGAAACCGGCGGCTGTTCAGTTACGGCAGGATCAAATCGGAAAACGAAAGCCTTATCATCTTCTCCGCCCGTGGCCACCAGCGAACTGCACGAAGCCACGCAGAAAACGTCCTGGGGACAAGTGTTGGGAAATTAAAATTGGCGAAAATATCTTGAAAAGGTCGTGTAAAAAAGCATTGTGTACCTGCGAATGGCCGGAAAATTCGCATAAAGCGCGGTGCAGATGAACGGGTTCTTCGGAGGCACCGTCACCGTCAGGATCTATGTGAAATTGACTCTCAATCTTTTCCATTCCATGTTAAAGTGAGTTACAATCCATGCAGAAACCGACCTTCAACTTCCATCGCGGCGCCAATCCCTTCCCCACCATCTTGGCCGACTGCGTCATCAAGTTCATAAACGGCAATAATGTCCTCATCATTCAGCTGTTCTTCGCCATTATCATTTTCATTGTCCGCGTCGCCACCAGCGCCAGCCAAATCGTCCGGTGAAACGTTCTGGTCCATTTTCCGGTGGGATACACTCGTACTCGATCGCGGGATAGTGTCACGTTTTTCAAGTAAAACGTGCGTCAACGACACAGTTGTCTTCAACACAAAACTCTGGCTAGATAATTTTGGAAATGCATGGCTGCGCGGCGACGGGACAGTTTATGAATTACTTCTGCAATGACTTCATTATCAAAATGGCACGGGGTCCCGGGGCAGAATTTCAACGAGTACAAGCGACAATATTTTACAAAACAAAATTTGGCATCGCTCCAAGAAGAAGACAATTATTTCGACACAGTTCTACGTAATACATAAAACCCCTACCGTAGGGGTCGCGGGGATTCGATATATGGGCTTTTTCAAAGCCCCCCTCCAAACCACACCTCCCCTTGCCTAGCCCTGATATTTGGTGCATATAATCATCTATATTTCGGTATTCTGTCTCCAAATTATTGTAGGTCGTAAAGGTTCACTGTTCACTGGTAAAATACTGTGTTTACGTAAGTATAGGGTGGCCCACGTCAGGCGCACGGTTTCAATTGGCTCCCAACACGCCAATTTTGGATGAAAACTGCTCAAATTTGGTATGGAGGTACATAAATGTACCCCATTTGTTGTGTTATATGCACGGTTCCACATCACAAAAATTCATGTCGGAACGTGAAGCACAGTTTAATACGTGTTTGAACGTGGCACACAGATTCAGTAGTCTACCAAAGCACCAATTCTTTATAAAAAAAGTCTAAATTTGGCATGGTTGTAGATAAATGTACCCTGTTCAGTATGTTAAGTGCACACATGCATATCACAAAATTTTCACATTTATCACACGATATGCAAAACAACGTCACTCCACAGGACCACCTACAATGGAACACGCTCAAACACGATGATTTAAACTGTGCACCACGTTTAAACACGTATGAAACTGTGCTTCACATTCCGACAGGAAATCTTGCGATATGAAACCGTGCACTTAACACAACAAATGGGGTACATTTATCTACCCCCATACCAAATTTGAGCAGTTTTCATTCAACATTGACGTGACGGGAGCCAATTGAAACCGTGCGGCTGACGTGGGCCACCCGGTACTCTGGCGTTTCTTCTGAATGGTTGACTTCTTATGGCTGATTTAATTGAAACATGATCAAAATGAGCTGTGTGGATATTTTTTCTAGAATGACGGATGGGTTAGATTTTTAAAAAAACTACTGAAAAAAGTTGTGAATGTCCCTGTGCATGAAAAAATGGTCATTTACTTGGCCGTCACGCTTCTCTACATTTGTAACATCTCCAGAACAATGCATATGATAAGAGATGCTGGACTTATATGAAACGTGGTATATTTATACCATTTCCACCAAACTTTCCAATTAGGGTAATAATTGACACTAAAAAATCTCTAAGAAGCCCCGATCCGTCAAAATGTTTCGGTCGTTTCCTGTTGACAAAACGAAAGCGTCAATGCCAGAGACAGTTTCTGTTTTTAGCGTCTGTTCATTGTTTTTGGTCGGATGCCAACAACGAAACTATTGCTTTCAATAGGGGTGCGGACTGGCGCACGGCTGTTCGAGTTGCCCGAGCAACGTGCCCTGCAGATCAAGTGCTGCCGTGCACTGCGCTCACTGTTGGTTGACCTCATATTTACCGTATTTGCTTGAATAATCCCCCTGGGGGATTATTATTTCGTCAGACTTTTTTGAGGGGGGACTAATCGAGGTGGGGGAATTATTCGAGGGGGAATTATTATTTCGTCAACAATTTCAACCATGTTTCTATCAACTCATTTAATGAAATATGCTTTATTCACCTGAAAACGTGCCATTTTTTGTTCAAATTGGGCACAATAAATTGAGCAAATCTCTGAAGGGGTGGATTATTCGAGGTGGGGGAATTATGTTTTCCTCACTCGTCTTACAGGGGGGAATTATTCGAGGGGGGGGGGGAAATATTCGAGGGGGGGAATTATTCAAGGGGGAACTATTCAAGCAAATACGGTATACGTTTTTGGGGTCTGCCCTGTACCGCCTTAGATGTTTGATGTAAGGTGAGTGTATTGACGGATTTCCATTACATTTTACTTCTTGTCAGAGGTGCCCCGGTAAAATGGCAAATTCATGTAAAATCTATAGTATTCGTATCCGAATAGCGAATAGCGACATTGGCGATTGGCGCCCTCTTTCTGGCGCTTTTCCACCACTAATTGCCATTGCTATTCTTGGATGACATTACGCCGTACATTTTTCCGGAGGAAACACTCCATCATGGCGTCATCACTTTCGTCGCCTTCATCATCCTCGCCATCACTTCGTCGTCATCACGCCTTCCATAAGTTCTCGGCTGGCCGTCTGCCAGCCGAAGACATAACTCCTATCTGTTTGTAGAGTATCGTGTCTGCCGAGTATATTTGTGTGACACACTGTTGGGTGCACAATCTGCACCAAGAGGATGAGGCCTGTAAATTCTCTATTATTGCGACCCCCTTCAATAAAGCGACCCCTCCAGTAGTGCGACCCTTTTGGGCACGGTGAGTATAGAGGCACCCCCGATTTCCAAAATCACTAGTCCATGTGTCTCTATCTGCCTATTTTCAGCAATTTTTAGTACTGCATGCTGCACCTTCTTTTTATATATTTTGAGCTATTTTCACCAACTTTTAACGATTTTTCTCTCTTTTCTTCCTTGAAAAAGCCTTTAGGATGCCATGCTAACACTTTAGTTATGTGGACAATTGAGTCGTTGATTTGAGGCCACATAAAATGCGACACTCTCTATTCATGTGTCCCTTCCAACCGTGTGACCCCTAAAAATGTGCTGAAAACAATAATGCGACAGTCGCATTCATAGAGAATTTACGGTAATATTTTTACGGTAATTTTGTATTGTAAATGTTTTTACGGCACACCTCATTTGTCTAAAAAGATTTTTTAGAAATTTTTTCTACGAATCTTGAGAGGCATTGTCACCCATAAAGAAACGGCGACATCCAAACAGTGGGGCTCAGTGACATTAAAATAAAATAATTATGTTACCGTATTTCCTCGAAATACCCCCGGGGGTTTATTTTTTCAGAGTGAGAAGTTTGTGGGGGGGTTAAACGAGGGGGGTATTTCGAGGGGGGGTTTATTATTTCGCCAGAAATTTTTTGAAAACCAAGTACTAAATTGTCGTCTGAAACGTACGCTGACGTCGAAAATGCAACAAAAATCGCCATGTATAAGACTCTAAAGACTTGTATAAGTGTGTAGACGTATAATCACTGTTCTCACATAACAGAGTCATCGTTTTTAACGTGTGTTTTGCATTACCCAGATGACAAACCGCAGCCTTTGTCATTTACGTTCTCTATACACTAAATTTGGGGGGGGGGGGGGAATTTCGAGGGGGGGGGTTATAAGTTCCTAGTGTCCATTTTGAGGAAGGGGGGTATTTCGAGGGGGGGGGGGTATTTCGAGGGGGGGGGTATTTCGAGGAAATACGGTATTTGAATATCAATAATGTGAATGATCGCCCGTCGCAACAATTGCTGAAAAGTGCCAGTTTCACGAATCTAATTTGACGGCAGCTGTCCGGTCGTTTCTCAGCATTCCTCGAGTCGCATAGAGACTCAAAACCACTTGTGTTGAACCATCCATTATATGCATTGCACTGTCCGCGCTTTGCATTGCAACTTTAAGTGCCCCCGTCCAGAGTTGTTAAAAGTACCGAACTTTTTTCAAAGGATGCGTAAACGTAAAGTATTTATTTTTTACTCACCCCTTGAGTACAGAAAACGTAAAGTACTTTTTTTACTTTTACTCATGAGTAAACGTGACTAAACGTACTTTTCCCCGCAGAAAACGTAAACGTGAGTACTTCTGAGAAATGTCGCCAAAATTTTGGGAAATGTCGCTCAAAATCAGTCGTTTTCATTACTTTTTGCCTATTTTACACAATTTTTAATTATTTTTGGTTCTACACCCATTTTCGACCAGTACCCCTTATTTTTATGTAGCTCATTTTTCCCCTTCTATGCCTTTAAAAACCTATATAAAAGACGATCTAAAAGTACGTTTTCTGTACTCGAGTACTTTCAAAAAGTATACGTAAAAGCGAGTACCAGAACTTTTTTCGGAGGAAACGTAAACGTATTTACTCTGTACTCGAGTATACGTATTTATCGAGTAAATGTAAATACGTTTTAACAACTATGCCCCCGTCACACTTTGCACACAATCGCTCCGGGCCACAATAGTTTCTGAGAGGTATGGTGCGCTGAACGCACGAGTCACTTTTCTCTCGGTATTGTTGTGCAAAATATTATTTTACCGTATTTCTTCTAATAGAAGGGCGGGTCTCCAATAGAAGGGCGTCTCCAATAGAAGGTACACTTTTTCGACTTAATTTGGACCACGAAATAAATAGAAGGGCGGTCTCCAATAGAAGGTACACAAACTGCTGGAATTGTGCCAAATGCATTTGAAAACAAAAAATATCAGCGAACGCTGTGATTTAGTGGCTTTGGTCTATTGATTTGGTGCTATTTTAACATTAGATGTTGAATGAACTGTATAAATCGTCACTTTATGAACTTTGTGTGATGAAACACTTTGAAAAACCCTGGCAGAACGTGAAAAACATTCGCTGAAAAATGGCGAAATAAATAGAAGGGCGGTCTCCAATAGAAGGACGTCTCCAATAGAAGGGCGGGTATAAAAGTTGACGAAAAAAATAGAAGGGCGCCCTTCTATTAGAAGAAATACGGTATATGATTTTAGCGAAAATGTAGTTTTGTACAGGTAGCACACAATAGCCGCCTCTGTATGCGTGATTGATGTGCCGTTGGCCCCACACACTCTAGTTTACAGCCGAAATAAATATCTGGAACTGAAAATTGCTTTGAGCGCATTTGAGTTTGAGGAGTGAGAAGTCCGTCAACTCCTGTTGACGGAAGTGTGAAATGATCCGTTCTGGTAAACTCAGATGTTGTTTCAAACTGATCTTTCAGTTTCAAAAATTTCTACCGTAAGCTGAATGTGTGTGTGTGTGTGTCCAGAATCCCGTATTACCTCGAATTAACCCCCTCACTTGAATTAACCTCCCCCTCGAAATACCCCCCCCCCCTAAATTTCGGCTGAGGAAATAATAAACCCCCCTCGAATTGTCCCCCCTCAAATTTTGCTGGCGAAATAATAAACCCCCTGGGGGTATTTCGAGGTAATACGGTATGTTAGTACAGTGCGCGCATATCATCTCTTGAATTGCCACGTTTTCCTGTTAAAATAAGCTGGGAGGAAGCAATTTCCCACTTTCTTTTTATTGTTCATTAACTTCCATCCATTTATGCCCACTTTATGTCCCCATTTTATGTCCCTAAATAGTTGTGGCGGTCATTTGAAAAAGTTTTTTTCCTGACAAATATGCACGGTGAACGTTGTTTTTTGAACGGTGGCCAAAAAAATCATTACTTATTTAATTCTACCAAAAATTTTAGCAAGCGGGCAAGTTCACAAAGAACACCTTGGACTAGAGAAGTATTCATTGGCACTTCAAACTGGTTTTCGACGGAGGTTTCCAAAACTCAACTCAGCTTTGAACGCATTTGTGTTTACTGGAATGAAGTGTCCGACAAGACAATTGTGTTTACCGTATTTCCTCGAAATACCCCCCTAGAAATACCCCCCTCAAAATGGGCACTATGAATTTGTGGTCCGGGAAATGCATAACAGACGCTCAAAACACTTACTGTGTTACGTTAGAACATCGTTTATACCATCTACATCCTTTAAATAAGACTGTAAAAACTTATAAATGGTGGTTATTGTTGCATTTCTCACGTTTTTCTCTCAAAATTTTCACTCTGAAAAAATAAACCCCCCGGGGGGTAATTCAAGGAAATACGGTATATACCGTATTTCCTCGAAATACCCCCGGGGGGTTTATTGTTTCAGAGTGAGAATTTTGAGGGGGGGGTTAAACGAGGGGGGGGTATTTCGAGGGGGGGGGTTTATTATTTCGCCAGAAATTTTTTGAAATCCCAGTACTAAAATGTCGTCTGAAACGTACGCAGACGTCGAAAATGCAACAAAAATCACCATTTATAAGACTCTAAAGACTTGAATAAGTGTGTAGACGTATAATCACTGTTCTCACATAACAGAGTCATCGTTTTTAACGTGTGTTTTGCATTACCCAGATGACAAACCGCAACCTTTGTCATTTACGTTCTCTATACACTCAATTTGGGGGGGGGGGTATTTCGAGGGGGGGGGTTTATAAGTTCATAGTGTCCATTTTGAGGGGGGGTATTTCGAGGGGGGGGTATTTCGAGGAAATACGGTACTGTTGATGGTGTAGCGTGAGCGCATGTCATCTGTTGAGCACTGTGTTATTTATTGACACTTAACCTATCACTTGTTATGTGCTGCCCATAGTTGTCTGTTGGTGCAGTGCATTTCCCTATTTAAGACAGTATGTTTAAAGGGTGATTTACAGCATAATGACAAATAGGAGCTGAAGCGACAATTTCAGTGGTGACAAATGCCAAATACTCAAGGACTCTTAGAGATATCCATCCCCAAATTGACATGTTGAAAGTACTAACCGATATCTACATCATGTCCAAAAAAATTTCAAAAAAGCTCCAGTGGTTCTGGAAATATCAATTTAAAACCAAAATTTCGCTATTTGTCGGCAATTCCAACGATAAATGAGGCGTTTGGTTCCGTAACCCGTTAAGTGCAAAAGTGAAAAAAATTGAGTTAAGTTCGGATCTGACGTATATACATATATTTCTTCATGATAGAAAAAAAATTACCTCAATATCTCATACCGTTCCCGAGATACAGAGATATCGTTTTTTTGAAAAAAATGCAATTTTGCATCCGAAACCCGTTATCTGCAGCCCAAAATAGGTGAGTTTGCACTCGAAACCCGTTATCTACAGAAAAAACTATCATTTTTTGCACCCGAAACTCGTTATCTGCAGAGAAAAAAGTTTGCATCCGAAACTCGTTAAGGATTTAGTATGGAGGTGTCAAAATCACCATACAAAAATGGAGTTTGCATCCGAAACTCGTTAAGGAAATCTTTACTGGTTTTTATGAATTTGCACCCGAAACTCGTTATCTGCATGCATTTATGCTGATGTGACGTCAAACAAATCACCATAACTCTAGGTATATACCCCGGCCAGAGGGTTCTAAATATGGAAAATGTAGAGAAATTCATGAACTTTTCAAAAAATTTTGGGCAAGCGTTGTTACTTGAAGCATGCCCGCGTGGGCCAATGTCAAAATTTCAAATGCGATTTTCAAGAAACCCAAAAACCTGCAGATAACGGGTTTCGGAATCAAACTCCTCAAATGTTGCCGACAAATAGCGATATTTTTAATTTAGATTAGTATCTAAAGAACAACTGGAGCTTTTTGGATAATTTTTGGCCGCGATGTAGATATCGGTTAGTGCTTTCTATATGTCAATTTGGGAGATGGATACCTCTAAGCGTTCTTGAGTATTTGTAATTTGTCGTTGCCACATTTCTCGTATCGCATTTTATTTATTGTTGTACCGTAAAACCGGCTTAATCCATGTTAACGGGCTGTGCAGTAGATTTGGTGAAAATCAAAATTTGGTGAAGGTTTTGACAGAGTTGTACAAATACTGGTATTTTTGAAAAACGTAAACGTAAACGTAAATACCTTTTCAAATTTTGGAGTATAAATACTAAAACGTAAGGTATTTTTAAAATACCTGGGAATACGTAAAATAAAACGTAAATGTAAAAATTAATATTAAGTGCTTCCACTATCACTGAATATAAAAAGAACATTTTTACAACATTATGTATGTTCCTATGATCTTCATTGACATCATCTGTTTACCTACATACCTGTATTTTACCTACCTATATTTTATATAGAATTATGGGATCGGGATATTGAATTGGGATAGGATCGAAACTGGTTGAGATTTGGCGTCGTTGTCAACTAGTGCGTGTAGGGTCATATGGTGCCAATCCCTTAAGTGGAGAATGGCAAGTTGAATGGCAAGTGAAAAGTAAAAAAAACAACAGTAAATTTATAAGTGGCAAATGAAATAACAAGTTAAAGGACACATGGCAGGTCACAAGAATACACTAGTTTTTGACTTTTGACTTCATTTCACTTCTCACTCATAAATTTACATTCCTCTCAAATTTTTACTTATAATTTTTAAATTGTTTCAGTTCTCCACTTGCGGAATTAGCACCCTCTCATCATTTGGGCCGGAATTAGAGCTCAGCGTCGATTCGACGTGAAATGATGACGTGAAATGTTGTCGTGAAATTAATTACACGAGTGTGGATCATGCTACGGGTCTACAATTTTCTAAGGATAATATATGAATCAATACCTTAATCGTGTCCAATACTGAGTGTTATCAGCCACAACTAGAGCGAATTGAAAAATTCAATTTTTATCATTTCACGTCATCATCATTTCACATCACAGTGTCAGGGAACAACTCGACATTTCACGTCAGACTATTGCAAGCAGCAGTCTGACGTGAAATGTCAAGTTGTTCCCTGACACTGTGACGTGAAATGATGATGACGTGAAATGACAAAAATCGAATTTTTCAATTCGCTCTAGTTGTGGCTGATAACACTCAGTATTGGACACGATTAAGGTATTGATTCATATATTATCCTTAGAAAATTGTAGACCCGTAGCATGATCCACACTCGTGTAATTAATCTCACGACAACATTTCACGTCATCATTTCACGTCGAATCGACGCTGAGCTCTAATTCCCGCTTTAAGCATGATGAACTCATCATAATACACTACATTTGTCAAATAATACAGTTCCGTTAACTTAATTTTTACGTTTTCTCTGGTACCCGGGTATTTGTGCCAGGAAAACGTAACAAAACGTAACAGTATTTTTGGAAAGCGTAAACGTAAACGTAAGTATAAATACCCGAATAACCGGGTATTTCGGGTAAACGTAAATACGTTTTTGCAACTCTGGGTTTTGATGCACAGGAAACGAGATTCAACTCGAAGCACTCATCTCGCCTTCTCGCTTCAGCCTTTTGACATTCCAGCAAACGTAGTCACACGGCCAGTCTCACGCCTGTAACTCACGCGTTTTGTAGCCTTGAAAAATAAATGTTTTAACTGTTTTTTCCAGGGATGAAATAAAAATTTGAAAATTCCAAAAAAAATCAAAATTCAAAAATGTTTTCAAATTTTTGAATCTTATTTTTGCCATCATTACTTTCCGGTGTCAACTTTCCGTTTTCCGGCTCAATTGTCTCACAGCAAAAAATGGGGGTGTGATGCCTCGTGAAGCGGCCTCTGTGAAGACACTTCCACACGCTTCAACACGCTTCACGAGATTTCCGGTGAAGTGCCTTCCACACACTTCACCTAGCTTCACGACGGCCTAAGTTCATGAAGTGCACTTCACGAACTATTACAGCATACTTTGCATGGTTCGTGAAGCGCCGGGAAGTGCCAACCAGCGCTTCACAACGTCGGGAAGTGTCGACATGAAGACACTTCACGACGCTTCACGACGCATCACACACCCATTTTTTGCTGTGTCTGTTTTTCCAACTTTTTTTCATTTTCTGCAAATTTTTTGATTTCTGGATAAATTTCTGCAAATATTTTTCCGTTTCCGGCAAACTTTAAGCAAATTTTTTTTCCGTTTCCGGCATAATTTCAGCAAATTTTTCCGTTTCCGTTTCCGTTTTCCAGCCTTTCATTTTTCCGTTTTCCGTTTTCCGGCAGGTGCAAGATTTTTTCCTTTTCCGTTTCCGTTTTCCGCCAAAAAGTTTTTGTTGACACCCTAATCATTACTAATAGTTTTTTCAACAACAACAAACGTTTTTTTAAATCGTTCTTTGGAAAACAAATCGTTAGCAACACTATCCGTTCGAAAATTGTCGTATCCTATTATACCGTATTACCTCGAAATACCCCCAGGGGGTTTATTATTTCGCCAGCAAAATTTGAGGGGGGGATAATTCGAGGGGGGGGGGGTTTATTCGAGGGGGGGTCTATTATTTCGCCAGAAATTTTCGGAAATTCCCCATACGCAGACGTAGAAAAATCGAACAATT
Organism: Sphaerolaimus hirsutus; assembly: GCA_964036195.1. Lineage (NCBI taxonomy): Eukaryota > Metazoa > Nematoda > Chromadorea > Monhysterida > Sphaerolaimidae > Sphaerolaimus > Sphaerolaimus hirsutus. The sequence goes on along the minus strand of OZ038451.1, from coordinate 26,779,811 downwards.
ACATAGATGTATATGTGTTTATAGGCATATATTACTGTATATACACAAAAACCCTTCCCTAACGTCACTTAACCATTAGTTTTAACGTTTGTTCTGCATTGTACAGATCACAAACTGCGGTATTTGTCATGTACGTTCACGTTACACTCAATTTTAGGGGGGGTATTTCGAGGGGGGGTTTATTATTTCCTCAGCCGAAATTTAGGGGGGGTATTTCGAGGGGGGGTTACTTCAAGGGGGGGTTAATTCGAGGTAATACGGTATGTATTTATACAGTAGAAATTTTTTCGTTTCCTCTTAAATATATCTCCAATTGGTACCATATCCTATCCCTAGGGTTCACGTTCGCAGTTTCATCACAAAAGGTATTAGGTATACCTAAAATATGTATACCTACTCGGCGGACATCACACTTAGTATGGAAACTTACCATAACCCATCTGTATAATGAACCAAAATTATAGTTTTTTCACCATAATATTGAGTTTTCACTATGTAATGATAAATTACATAATTTTTCACAAGATACTATTGATAAAATTATGGTAGGATTCTGCACATAAATACGGTCCGCCGAGTTATACCAACCCGTACCCCGCAGGCCTTCACACAAAATGTCAGACGCGGTGTTACCGGGTACCCGGCTACACGCGAGTTTCTCATGGACCGACTCTTTGTTCGACGGCGAGAATCCCATGGTGGACGGGCTCAGCGCCGCCGTGTACATCGACCGCACCGAGGCGGAGGGCAGACGCATGTTGGCCAAGACTGTACTTCCCGCTGGCGCGCTGGTGTGTACTTGGGGGTACTCCAGGGGGCAGTTCCGGACCCTGTAAAAGACCATGTAAAATGTCAGGTGTCATGTAAGAAACTCTGTAAAGTGTAAAAGATGCTGTAGAATGTCAGGTGTCATGTAAAAAATCCTCTAATGTGTAAATGACCCTGTAAAATGTCGAATATCATGCAAAGTGTCAAAAGTCATGTAAAATGCACTGTAAAATGGCTAATGTTAGTGTGCCATTTTACAGGGCATTTTACACCACAACACTTTGCGTGACCTTTAGAATTTTACTGAGCATTTTACATGGCTGTGGTACCGTGACGTATTTCCGAGTGACTGTTGTTGACACCGGAAAAATTTTTAGGAAAAAGTTTTAAGCACTTGACGCTTCGCAGGTGTGCCGGGAGCGGCCGTTCGCGTGGGCGATGCGCGACAGACTCCGGCCCATACTGTGCGCCAACTGCGGCCACCGGCTGCCCCAGGTGTTCGCGCAGTGCGACGCGTGCGCCGACGCGGGCGCCCTCTGGCGGTCGGTTCACACGCGTGCTCTTCGCAGTTGTTAAAAGTAGCTATACGTGGACGTAAAGTATTTACCTATTGTTACTCCACCCGAGTACAGAAAACGTAAAGTAAAAGTGTGAGTAAACGTACTTTTCCTCCCGGAAAATGTAAAAGTGAGTATTTTTGAGAAATTTCAACACAATTTTTGCTCAAAGCACTTATTTTCATGACGTTTTGCCTATTTTCGACTACCGTATTTCCTCGAAATACCCCCCCCTCGAAATACCCCCCCCCCCTCGTTTGACCCCCCCCCCTCTCGGGACTAGTGATGTAAAGGCACCGGGGCACCGGTGCCCCGGTGCTGGGCACCGAAGGGCACCAGCACCGGTGCTGGTGCGGTGCCATTGCAATCTTCAGGGGTGCCATGCCGGTGCCGGTGCCATTTTTTTTAGAATAGCACCGGTGCTGGTGCGGTGCGGTGCCATTTTTTTGCCGGTGCCAAAGGTGCTAGCACCAGGGCCAAAGTAAAAGGCACCGGGAAAGGCACCGGTCAAGGCTTCATGTGCTGTGCAATTTTGTCCATAGTATGTGCTTTTTCATATTTCAAAAAACAGCGATATATTTACCCAACCGTTTTTGCCTATTTTGTAAACCTCCCATCAAATAAATACCTATACCTACTGTGAAATCCATTATACCCGATACGTGATCTGATGAGCGAATCTAAAATTTTGTTGAATTTTTAATCATTTTTATATTTTATATTTATCTTACTTTTTTGTTCAAAATTTGTTGTCAGTTTATGACAGAGATATTTCCATTCTCTGTACAGCAACGACTCCGATCAGTAGACAATAGTGGCTATGGACATTGTAGCAGAGTTGTGCAAATACTGGTATTTTTGGAAAACGTAAACGTAAACGTAAATACCTTTTCCAAATCAAAAGTATAAATACTAAAACGTAAGGTATTTTTAAAATACCAAGGAATACGTAAAAAAAACGTAAACGTAAAAATTTTACACACAGTATTTGCCATTGTGCTTTGGAAAATACCATTATTTTCACCTTTGGATGGGTAAATCGCTCCATCTGTAGTGTGGCAGAATTTACCGTATCGTACAGTACCGCATACTGCACTTTTCAGATTTACCGTACCGTACCGTTTACTGCAAAACTGAAGATTTACCGTACCGTACCGTTTACCGCAAAATAGAAAATTTACCATACCGTACGGTTTACCGCAAGGCTGTACCGTCTGTCCTCCTATCCATCTGCACCACTTTCTGTTGAAGTGTGGCCAAATCCAACTACGCTGGTGATTCTGGGGGAGACCCAGACCCTGTAAAATGCTTTGTAAAATGTAAAATGGCATGCAAAGTGTCTAAAGTCATGCAAAATGCCCTGGAAGGTGGCCAATTTTTGCCATTTTGCTGGGCATTTTTACATAAGTTTTGACATTTGCATGAAATTTTACATTTTACAGGGCATTCTACAGAGTCTGGGATTGGCACCAGAGCTTGCACTCGCCCCTCCAGTTTCAAAACGTGTGCTACTCACAGTTGTTGCAAGTGGCATCGTCGGAATTCATCACAAAAACATTTTATAAACGCAAGGCTCTACAAACAAACAAAAAGGTTTCTGTGTTCAGCATTTGAACACATTTTTGAATGTGTACCCGAAATTCCATGTGTACGTGCAAGCATGCAGTCACTTTTTACATACACCGCTTTTTTGTACATAAACATGTTACATTTATGCAAAAATATGAGAATATTGTTGGCTGCAGGTGGTGCGGCCCATTTGAACATGTGCACGTGAGAACGATCACAAGTTTTTTACGTTTTCCCTAGTACCCGGGTATATTGGTCAGGAAAACGTAACAAAACGTAATGGTATTTTTCGAAAACGTAAACGTAAACGTAAGTATAAATACCCGAATAACCGGGTATTTCGGGTTAACGTAAATACGTTTTTCCAACTCTGCATTGTAGTGAATAAAATATTTTATCTTTCATTTGTAATCATTGTAAATGCTTCATAAAAGTGATTGCCACATCATTCTGATCATTTTAAGTGCTCAACCATCAAAATCGGTTGAAAATTCATGGAAATATGCACTTCCAAAGGTGAGACCACTGAGAAACTGCCCGATATTCACTTCAGAAATTCCGGCCCGGTGCGGTGCCTTTCGGTGCTAGCACCGGCAACCCGCCGGTGCCCTTCGGTGCCGGTGCCATTTTTTCCAAAAGGCACCGGTGCCGGTGCGGTGCGGTGCCATTTTCTGGCCGGTGCCCCAGGGTGCCAGGTGCCCTTTTCATGCGTTGGCAAAGGTGCCGGTGCGGTGCGGTGCCATTTTTCCCGGTGCCTTTAACATCACTACTCGGGACCACTATGAAACAATCACCCCCCCCCCCCTCGAAATACCCCCCCCCCAAATTGAGTGTAAAGGGAACGTACATGACAAATACTGCAGTTTGTGTTCTGCGTAGTGCAGAACACAGGTAAAAACAATGTCGTAATCACGTTAGAACATTGTTTATACTGTCTACATACTAATATTAGTCTACATAACCTTATAAATGGCGGTTTTTGTTGTATTTTTTGACGTCTGCGTACGTTTCAGACGACAATTTCGTACTGGGATTTGAAAAATTTTCTTGTGAAACAATAACCCCCCCCCCTCGAAATACCCCCCCCCCCCTCGTTTAACCCCCCCCCCCTCTCGGGACCACTATGAAACAATCACCCCCCGGGGGGTATTTCGAGGAAATACGGTATTTTTTTCCTATTTTTGACCTATTTGCCCCCTTTCCCTTCTATGCCTTTACAAAGTTTACATAGACATTTACAAAGACTGAATCTGAAATACGGATTCTTTACTCGAGTACCTTCAAAAAGTATACGTAAAAGCGAGTACTGGTACTTTTTTCAAAGGAAACGTAAACGTATTTACTCAGTACTCAAGTATACGTATTTTGTGAGTAAAAATAAATACGTTTTAACAATTATGGTGCCCATTTGTGTGTTGAGTCGTCGAGTTAATCAATGCATCACTTTGCATCCGTTGTCGTGCAGCTACTGTGACGAGCAGTGCAAACAGACGGACTGGGACAAGACTCACCAGTGGGAGTGCACGCTGGCCGGCGGAGAGTTCTTTACTGAATTTCCAGAGGAGTATCGACTCAGATTATTGGTGAATTACTGCAAGCTACCGTATTACCTCGAAATACCCCCAGGGGGTTTATTATTTCGCCAGCAAAATTTGAGGGGGGGATAATTCGAGGGGGGGGGTTTATTCGAGGGGGGGGTCTATTATTTCGCCAGAAATTTTCGGAAATTCCCCATACTCAGACGTAGAACAATTGAACAATTACATAGATGTTTATGTGTTTATAGGCATATATAACTGTATGTAGACATAAACCCTACCCTAACATAAGTCAACCATCAGTTTTAACGTGTGTTCTGCATTGTACAGATCACAAACTGCGGTATTTGTCATGTACATTCTCTTTACACTTAATTCTAGGGGGGGTATTTCGAGGGGGGGGTTTATTATTTCCTCAGCCGAATTTTAGGGGGGGGGTATTTCGAGGGGGGGGTTAATTCAAGGGGGGGGTTAATTCGAGGTAATACGGTAATTGAATTTCTCAGCGACATCTTTCTTTTTCATGCACATTTTTCAGGTGCAAGTGCGTGTTTTATTGCGCGCCAGCCTGCGTCAATTAATCAAGTATGATCCCCGGGATGAAAAAGCTATGAAATCGCTCGAACTTCGCGGAGTTCAAACAGAGTACCACAATGGCTATGCAGAGGTCATGGGATTGGTCGGAGATTTGTGAGAATTTTCCATTTGAACAACCCGCATTTCCACATCTCTGAGGGCTCCGATCTTCTCAGAAACCACGTTGACACTAAACCAGGTGAAAATGACCAAGCTCTACTCCCAGAAATTATACAAAATGATGATTTCTACAAACAGAAAGGCTGGCCAAAGAAGTGGACTAAGACAAAAAAGCAGGCGTTAGTCCGTACTGCATTTAATGAGCTGTTCCCAAAATTGGCCAGGAATATGCATGGAATTCATGTGCCACTTTGTGCTGGCCAGCACCCTGAGGTTGGTGTTGCAGTTGCAGTTCACCAGGCGACATTCCCGCACCCTGTAAAGTGTTAAGTCAAGTGCAAAATGTCATGCAAATTTGTTGATTGTCATGCAAAAAAAATCAAAACTTTTTTAAAGTAATTTTTTTTAAATTTCAATTTCAATTGACATTTTACATGACATTTGACACTTGACTTTACACATTACATTAGGTTCGAGACTGCCCCCTGGGGGATCTCCCAGATACTGTAAAATGTCAAGTAAAAGTGAAGTTTGACACTTTCCATGACATTTTACAATATCTAGGAATGGAACCAAAATGAAATTCAACAACAAACATTTTCAGGTGGACGCACTGCGCACCGAGCGCCTGCAGCACGGCCGCGGCGTCTACCCCATCGCTTCACTTGTGAACCACTCCTGTCTGCACAATATACGCACATCTTTTGATGGCTGCACGCTGGAAATGAGAGTTACGAGGGATGTACAACCTGGAGAACAACTGTGCATCACATATGGACCCAGATTTGGTGGGGAATTGGTCATCTTAGCTACTCTTTTATCACGTACAATTAGTGATGGAATGGCGCCATTGGCTCTTGGCGCTTGGCGCACTTTTTCTGTGGCCACATTGTCATGTGGCCATTTTCAAACGACACCATGGCGCCATCTGCTATTATAACTTCAATAATGTTCAATAACCAGGCAATCTTTTATTCAATGAATGTTCAGTGCAATGAAATGGGAAATAGAGCCTATGCACAGGCGATAGATAGGCAAGTACACAATCAAAAAAATCACAATCAAAAAAAAAAACAGCGGAGACTAGCACTACTACCGTATTTCCTCGAATTAATCTCCTCAGAGTGAAAATTTTGGGAGAAAAACGTGAAAAATGCAACCATAACCACCATTTATAAGTTTTTACAGCCTGATATAAGGATGTAGATGGTAAAAACGATGTGCTAACGTAACACAGTAAGTGTTTTGAACGTCTCTTAAGCATTCACCGGACCACAAATTCATAGCGCCCATTTTGAGGGGGGGGGGGGGTATTTCGAGGAAATACGGCAGGTACGCTTGGCGCGCTTTTTCCCGGCGCTTTTCCATCACTACTCATATCATAATGATCGATATGTTGCGAATGATTTTTTTTCACAGGAAGGCAGTCTTGGGAAGAACGCCAGGAAGAGTTAAAGTTGCGGTATGCATTTGATTGCAATTGCGGACCTTGTTCACTGGATATGTATCGCAAAATGGAAATGGAAATGGCCTCATTTCGGTATGGCCATTGATAAGTACACACCACAGTTGTTAAAAGTACTGAACTTTTTCCAAAGTATACAAAATGTAAAGTGTTTTTTACTCACAGCCTGAGTACAGAAAACGTAAAGTAAGTTTTTGTACTTTTACTCATGAGTGAACATGAGTCAAATACTTTTCTGTCCAGAAAACGTAAAAGTCAGTATTTTTGAGAAATTTTGTCCCAATTTTCATTCAAAATCACTAATTATCAAACCTTTTTGGCCATTGCAACCTTCAAATACGTTTTCTGTACTCGAGTACTTTCAAGAAGTATATGTAAAAGCGAGTACATGTACTTTTTTCAAAGTATACGTAAACGTATTTACTCAGTACTCGAGTATACATACTTTTCGAGTAAACGTAAATACGTTTTAACAACTATGGTACGCTTAGTGCAATTTATTTCACGGCTCTTCTAAAAAATCACATCCTCAGTTGCGTGTCATGTATGGATGGTCACGTGCTAGTCAAGCAAGGGTTAAATTCACTGGAATTAGAGTGCGAGTGCTGTGGTGCAGCGCAGCCGTACAAGTTGGAGGATGTACGCGATTTGGTGTCAAAGCACCGAAAAATTGTCGAAATTACCAAGAAACTGGTTTGTCTGTGTTAACTTTTGTGATTTAATTTTTGCATTTTTTAATGTCTAGGCGTCGTCAGCACCTTTTTGTTGATACACATTAGTACATTACTACCGTACTACCTCGAAATACCTCCAGGGAGTTGATTATTTCGCCTGCAAAATTTGAAGGGGGATAATTCGAGGGGGGTCTATTATTTCGCCAGAAATTTTCGGAAATTCCCCACACTCAGACACATAAAAATCAAACAATTACATGTGTTTATAGGCATATATAACTGTATATACACGTAAACCCTTCCCTAACGTCACTCAATCACCAGTTTTAACGTGTGTTCTGCATGGTACTGTGGTATTTGTCATGTAAATACGTTCTATTTACATTTAATTTTAGGGGGGTCTTTCGAGGGGGGGGGGGTTATTTCCTTAGCCAAATTTTAGGGGGGTATTTCGAGGGGGGGGTTCATTTGAGTTAATACGGTATATGTGTTTTAAAATCTTCTAGCTTCAGTACCTCGTTGATATAAAGAGTGCTCTGTATGTGATACATATTATCATCCCAGCCCCAGTTCAAATGTCAACTCGCATCATTTTTACATGACACATTTTATAGAATAAATCAGCCCCAGTGGACCAGCTGATAGCCAGTGTGAACAGCCTGAGCCGGGTGATGCACAATGACAACAATATGTTGAACAGAATGCGAAATGAGGCCGGCGAATTGTTGTCAAGGAGTTGTCATTACAAAGAAAGTGCGCAAATACTGAAGGAAGTGACACCTTCGCTGATTAGATTCATGGGTGAGGGATCGGATGAGCATGAAATGCATTTATCAAGGGTTAGTTACACAAGTTTGCCACAGTCTAAGTGTCAACATTTCGATTAGCAGGGGTGATTTTCTAAAGTAGCCCACCAGTCACAGCATAAAATAGGTGTGTGATGCACAGTGAGGCGTCATGAAGTCTGTGTTCACGCAGACATGTATGACATTTGCATGAAGTAGACCACAGTGTATCCAAATGCTATGCACTATTGAAAAGTGTTCTTCACAAACTTGATTGTCATGATGTTTTGGATAAGTTTTGGAAAATGGTTGACATAGATAGATGAGAAGAGTACACACAAAATTATCATACATCCCGTTTTTGTGTTGTGAAATTCCGGGGAGGTGTAGTAGGGCAAGGGGGGTGTTCTAAAAATTACGCTTTTAAATCAATCAACCAAATTAAAAATTGGTCTTTTGCAGTGAGGTTTCAGGGGGCAACAATGATAGGGGTTGGGCGTTATTTATAAGCAATCCATTTCTACATGGAACCCATGAAAAAAACACACCCAAAAATTTTATTGGACCAAATTAAACATTCAATCTTCACCGTGGGACCAAGAAACATGGACACTAATCATTGAAACTGAATTCAATGTCAAAGCATGTGGATGTGGCTTGACAGGGGCCGCTTCAAGTACAACCAGCTTTCTCTGGCGTACCGTATTTCCTCGAAATGACCCCCCCTCGAAATACCAACCTCGGTGCGGTTTGTGATCCTGGCAATGCAGAATATACGTGTGTTATTTACGTTAGAACAGGTTTGTACCATCTACACACTTTAACAAGTCTATAGACTCTTATACATGGTGCTTATTGTTGCATTTTTCTACGTCTGCGTACGTTGCAAGCAACTCATAAGTACCCCCCCCCTCGTTTACCCCTCCCCCCCCTCAAAATTCTCACTCTGAAACAATCACCCCCGGCGGTATTTCGAGGAAATAAGTATTGCTTTACAAACCGATTTAGTGCTGTGAGTGTGCACCCATACTCAATGTTTGTTCTCTTCTGTACAGGTGATCATAAGGAGCTACAAAGCCAAAGTTGATGAAAAAGAGCTTTTTACTCTGCTGGAAAAGTACATGCCAATACTGATAAAAGGAGTCGGTCTAAATTTGGCCCCCCAAACACTTGGAATGCGTTTTGGTCAAGATGGTTTAGACCTTTTCAATCGTTTTGTTACCAAATACAGCGGTTCTGTGAACCCATTGTAAAACTCGTCATTTTTAATTCCCTTTATGTAAAGTTTATTCATTTTTACTTTATCTAAGGAACCGCTAATAAATATGTCTTTAAATCATAATTATAATATCTAAATCACATTTATATCTAAATCTCAGTTAAAAATATAATAATATCACCATAAATATTTGGAATGAAGTAAATATCTAGTTTGACTTTTCATACAGAAGCTCAATATCTGCGGCGTAATATTTTCGCAACTGCGGTCGCTTGGCTTTTTGGGTAGGGGTTAACAAACCGTTTTCTATACTGAACGGCTCTGCCACAAGTTTTATCGCCTTCACCTGCAAGAGATTCATAGGTAAAAGAAAATATTGTAATTACCTAATTAATGCTGCTGTCGTAATTAACTAATGTCTTGTCTGCATAAATCTATTACACTGAAAATCTCGGTGCCACTCCCAGAATCTGTAAAACGCCCTGTAAAATGTCATGCAGTGTGTCAGAAGTCATGCAAAATCCCCTGTAATATGCCAAACGGAGGCTTGTCATTCTGCAGGGCATTTTACATGACTTTTGACTCTTCGCATGACACTCGACATTTTGCAGGGCATTTTACATGACTTTTGGCACTCTGCATACCATTTGATATTTTGCAGGACATTTTACATGACTTTTGGCACTCTTCATGACATTTGACATTTTGCAGGGCATTTTACATGACTTTTGTCACTCTACATGACATGTGACATTTTGCAGGGCATTTTACATGCTCTGGGAGTGCCCCCAGGCTGCAACACCAACCATTTCAATAGAATTCAACTTGTTCTCCTTGCCGATGCGTTTCAGCTCGCCCATGACGAACTCGGTGCACTTGTCCTCGTCGCACAAAGCCTCCATTTCCGATCTTTTCCCCGTCTCGTTTTCGTACCACGTGGCCAAGTAGGGATCGGGCACCACGATGGCTACCAAATGTCTGTGCAAACTGTTGCCCTCCACGAAACACTGGGCTACGTAGGGCGAGCGAGTGTAGACATTTTCGATTTTTTCCGGCGCCACGTACTCGCCCTGAGCCAGCTTGAAGATGTGCTTTTTTCTGTCGATTATTTTTAGGGTGCCTGTGCGGGGTGCGGTGTTGTTTGGTTACACAATGGATTTACCTTGATCAGACGCAATTGAATATACCCATGAGCGAGCCATGTATTGAGTTGACCGGTGCAGGCTTTCAATGTAGCTGGCAATTATCTATTTTACAATGTAAGACGTATATCACAAATAGATATTTTCCTATTTACTTTATTTCCTCGAAATACTCCCCGTCGAAATACTCCCCTTCGAAATACACCCCTCGTTTAACCTCCCTCAATATTTCCACTCTGAAAAATAAACCCCCGGCGGGGGGGGGGGGGGGTAATTCGATGAAATACGATATATTGAGCACTCGATTATGAAAGACTTCACATTTGCGGTGACAGCAGTGGTCATTTATAGTTCTTAATTTTCAGAAAGTGCTTGTTTATGTGTCAGGTTGATTTTTCACTTGTAAATACATGAAACATGAATGTCAATGCTGTTAAAATCGTTTTCATTTGACTGGAATGGTTGCCATATTGAAAGAAAACGCCGGTCAAGACAAATGCTCATTGGTTTCGTGTATGACCTAATTCCAGCTCGAGACGCAAAAAATGTTCACAAAAAGAAAGAATGTCCCAATACAATAATCGCCACTAGAGAATCTGAGTGTTTCTGTGATTTCTCTTCTTTTTTTTGGTCTTTATGATTTTGTGTCTCATGAACGTACAAATTTGTGCTCATCTCATTTGAAATTAGTTCCCAATAAAACATCTCACCATTGGGCAGCCACATGCCCACATCGCCAGTGTGCAGCCAGCCATCATCGTCAATAGTCTCCCTAGTCTTGTTGGGCTCCTTAAAGTACCCCCTCATCACGCTGGGGCCCCTGATGCACACCTCGCCCTTGCCGTCGCTGGAGAAGTAGTTCAGCTCGGGCACGTCCACCAGTTTGATGTGCGCGCACGTGGCCGGCCCGCCCACGTGACCGCCAGTCGTTTCCGTTGGCAGAGTGCCAACGGCCAGAGCGGTGCACTCTGTTTGCCCGTAACCTGTGGTGTTTGGTGTCTGGATCTGGTGTGATTTACCTATTGTAGTTTTGATGGCGAGGGTTGGTTTAAAAAAAATCTTTTCAGTAAAATTGTTTCAAAATTGTACTTTTTTAATTTTTTCATGTTTCATTTTATTTTTTTTACTCTTCAATTATTCATCTTATTGTTACCTACCTATTCTATTTTGATTTTTTTTTCAATTCGCGTCCATAGTTGGTTTTAGTAAAATTCGTTTTACTCAAATTGTAGTAAAATTGTATTAAAATTGTATCTTTTATTTTTTTATTCTTCACTTTTCCATTTTTATTATATTATTTTTTTCCTGAGATTTTGCCAAACCTGGTGATGGCTTTTCATGAAGGGAATTTTCATGAGGGCTTTTAATGAATTTGGTGTTTTCCTAGTGTTTTTCTATGAACCTTCACGAGGACCAAATCTTAGAGACCGCTGTATTAGAGTCATCAGACTGATGTAAATACGTAAATAGGTATTCAATTGAATCAATTTTGAGATCGAACCTTCGATGATCACTGCACCAATGGCAACGCGGCACATCTCCAGCACCTCCTTGGCGACGGGCGCCGCGCCGGTGGCCATCAGCTGCACGTTGCCGCCGAGGCCTTTCTGCACCTTGTTAAACAGCAGCTTGTCCCACACGGTGCCGTTGACGTAGCCCTGCCTCATCTTGGCCAACTTGCATCTGTAGGCCACGTTGAACAACGTGCGCGCCACGAAGTTCTGCTTGAGCAGGTCCTGGTTGATTTTGTCGTAGAGCCTGGGGGCAGTCCCAGAGCCTGTAAAATGTCAAATGTCATGCAAAGTGTCAAAAGTCATGTAAAATGCCAGTACGTTTGCCATTTTACCGGGCATTTTACATGACTTTTGACACTTTGCTTGACATTTGACATTTTACAGGCTCTGAGACTGGCACCTGTTCAGCAGTCTCGGTACGACTGGAAAAACGCGCGGTCGCAGCTCGGCTATGTCGGCGTTCAGCGTGCGCACGTCGCCGCTGAAATAGCCGATGCTGCCGCCGACGGATATCAGAGCCCTGCGGAATATCAAGCATAAAGTTGGCTTTGATTTAACGAGCGAGTAGTATCGTATATCCTCGAAAAAGACCCCAGGGGACTTATAATTTCGTCAGAAGTTTTTGAGGGGGATTTATTCAGGGGGGGTATTCAGGAGGGTAATAAAAAAAAATCAAACGACTAGCCAGTGCACCAGCTGCTCGAACATGTGCGACAGCGGCAGGTAGCTGATCACCCGCGACTCCTTGCACAGCGCGTGCTGCATGCCGAACGCGTCCACGCCGTATTTCAGCGCGGCGATGTTGGACACGAGATTGGCGTGCGTGATCTCGACGCCCTTGGGCGTGCCCGTGGTGCCCGACGTGTAGCAGATGATGTACACGTCGTGCTTGTCGGGCAGGCTCAGCGGCGACGCGTGCTCCGAACCCGTTCGCTGCAGTTCGTCCCAGCCGATCACGGTGATTCGCGCCTCGTTGGCCGCGTTCTGCGAGGTTCTGGTTTTGATTACCGTATTACCTCGAAATACCCCCAGGGGTTTATTATTTCGCCAGCAAAATTTGAGGGGGGATAATTCGAGGGGGGGGGGTTATTCGAGGGGGGGGGGGTCTATTATTTCGCCAGAAATTTTCGGAAATTCCCCATACGCAGACGTTGAAAAATCGAACAATTACGTAGATGGATTTGTGTTTATAGGCATATATAACTGTATATACACATAAACCCTTCCCTAACGTCACTCAGCCATCACTTCTAACGTGTGTTCTGCATTATACAGATCACAAACTACGGTATTTGTCATGAACGTTCTCTTTACACTCAATTTTAGGGGGGGGGTATTTCGAGGGGGGGTTTATTATTTCCTCAGCCGAATTTTAGGGGGGTATTTCGAGGGGGGGAGGGGTTAATTCAAGGGGGGAGGGGTTAACTCAAGGGGGGAGGGGTTAATTCAAGGGGGGGGATAATTCGAGGTAATACGGTAATTGGTTGTTTGGGTCACGAAACGGTCAATTGATGGAGTATACCGGGTGGCGCACGTCAGGCGCACGGTTCCTATTGGCTCCAAACGCGTCAATTTTGAATGAAAACTGCTCAAATTTAGTATGGGAATAAATAAATGTCCCCCATTTGTTGTGTTAACTGCATAATCTCATATCGCAAGATTTCATGTCGAAACGTGAAGGACAGTTCCATTTGTGTTTGAACATGTCCGATTCTGTTTGGATGTGCATGCGGTGCAAATGGTTGAACAGCAACAGCAAAATGCTGAACTCAAGAAAATGCTCACATTGCGGTCAAGCTGACAAATTGACATATTAAATAGGGTACATTTATCTACATTCATGCCAAATTTGGACTATTTTTATGAAGAATTGGTGCTTTGGTAGATGATTTAAACTGTGCACCACGTTCAAACACGTATGAAACTGTGTTTCACATTCCGACATGATATCTTGTGATATGAAATTACGCACTTAACACAACAAATGGGGAACATTTATCTACTCCCATACCAAATTTGAGCAGTTTTCATACAAAATTGACGTGTTGGGAGCCAATTGAAACCGTGCGCCTGACGTGCGCCACCCTGTATGTCAGAGAACCCGGAAACTGTGACAGTAAACTCAGGGTTCACACCTTCGACTCGAACCTGCAGATCAGTGTCAATCTCCTCCATGACAACGATAAACTGCATCGTAGGCGTGTACTTCTTGTTGTCTATAATCGTGTGCGCCTTGTGCTTGGTATCGACAACGACGAGCTGCATGTCGCACTGGGCGACGATGTGTCTGGCCGCGTCGGCGCCCAACGTGTCGTACAGGGGCACGATGGCCATGGCCTGGCTGGTGCAGCCCAACGCCGCGCAGAACCACTCGGTGCAGTTGCGCGCGTAGATGCCCACGCGCGTGTCGTTGCCTGATGAGGGGAGGGGTTGGTGAAATCATAGTTGTTAAAACGTACCTACCGTATTTCCTCGAAATACCCCCCCCCCCTCGAAATACCCCCCCCCCCCTCGAAATACCCCCTCTCAAAATGGACACTATGAACTTATAACCCCCCCCCCCCCTCGAAATACCCCCCCCCCCCCCAAATTTAGTGTATAGAGAACGTAAATGACAAAGGCTGCGGTTTGTCATCTGGGTAATGCAAAACACACGTTAAAAACGATGACTCTGTTATGTGAGAACGGTGATTAAACGTCTACACACTTATACAAGTCTTTAGAGTCTTATAAATGGCGATTTTTGTTGCATTTTCGAATGTCTGCGTACGTTTCAGACGACAATTTATTACTTGGTTTTCAAAAAATTTCTGGCGAAATAATTAACCCCCCCCTCGAAATACCCCCCCCCCCTCGTTTAACCCCCCCTCAAAATTCTCACTCTGAAAAAATAAACCCCCCGGGGGTATTTCGAGGAAATACGGTATTTACCTCGAGTACTGAGTAAATACGTTTACGTTTCCTCAGAGAAAAAGTACCAGTACTCGGTTTTACGTCTACTTTTTGAATGTACTCGAGTACAGAAAACGTATTTCAGATAGTAGTCTTTTATGTAGTGTTTTAACTGAAAAAAATTGAATACATTGAAAATAGAGAAAAATCGTCGAAAATGGGTATATGAGCACATGAATAGCCAAAAATTGTTGAAGATAGGCAAACAGTTCTGAAAATTAACGATTTTGAATGACAATTTGGTAAAATTTCTCCAAAATACTCATATTTACATTTTCTGGATGAAAAAGTATGTTTACTCACGTTTACTCAAGAGTAAAAGTAAAAAACATTTACTTTACGTTTTCTGTACTCAGAGGTGAGTAAACAATAAATACTCTACGTTTACGTATACTTTGAGAAAAGTTTGGTACTTTTAACAACTCTGGCCGAAATGGCTTTAAGGCTGTTTATGACCGGTAAACTAGAATCTAGCAAACCCGTTAATGTGAATACCGTATTACCGCGAATTATCCCCCTCAAATTATCCCCCGCGAATTATCCCCCCCCCTCGAATTAACCACCCCCCTCAAAATGGACTGGGGAAAAAATAAGCCCCCCTCGAAATACCCCCCCCCATTCGGAATGATGTACGTCATGTACAAAATAAATACGTCATGTATGCAATGTACATGATGTATATTACTGTTTATTTGCATTGCAGCTACACATGGACTAGTTTGTGTAGCAATCAACGTTTTTATGTTTAAATATATCCTGTTTGGACACATTTATTACCTGTTTTGGGTATGCTAATGCCTACTGTTTACTACGATCCTTACAAAAATTTCTGACGAAATAATAACCCCCCCCCCCTCGAATTAACCCCCCCTCAAATTTTGCTGGGGATATAAAATACCCTCATGGGGGTATTTCGAGGTAATACGGTAATTTGACTTTACCGGAATGAAGTGACCGACAACTAGAGTTGACGTAAATTAAAAAACTCATTCCGGTAAACTGAATGCATTCAAACCAGATTTATGGGTTGACTAAATCTTCCACCGTGCGTGAGGCGACATTAGGTACGCCTCAACGACCACCACAAGCAAAACCACTACCCTCACCAGCTTCCAAGCCCAAATGTCTCAATCCACTAGCGAAGCACTTGGCCCTGCGCAGCGTCTCGCCGTAACTGATCCATTCATAGGGCGCCTTGGCGTCGGGTCTGGTGCCGAGCAGCTTGCTGTGGTCGCCGTCGGACGCGCGCATGCCGTGCACGAAGAGGTCGTACAAGGTGTGCACCGACGGGTCGGGCGTGTGGGTGAAACTGCCGTCCGGTTTTAGGGGGGAACAGTAGACGTCCTGGAAGGGAAGTTGTGATAATTGGTGATGAATTGAGTTATATTTACGAATACCGTAATTGTTCGAATAATTCACCTTGGGAGGGGGGAGGGGAAAAGGGAATTCTTCGACGGGGGAATTATTTATGGGGAGGATATATTATTTTTTTTCAACTCATTTGCAAAATATGTTTTATTAATATCATAAAATTGCATTTTAGTTAAAATTTCACGTGACAAATTTGACATCACATGTTTTTGGGGCAATTATTCAAGGGGGGGTTCCCCACTCGTCTTACGGAGGGGAGGGGGAGGAAATTTTTCAAGTGGGGTTATTCAAGCAAGTACGGTAGTCTTTATTTTCGAGTAGCTAAGCTAACGGTTGTGCCGGGCACGAGTACGGACTGTCTGTCGAGCGAAACTCCGCGCGGATTTCTGGCCGTCCTGCCGTTTCTCCCTCCCCAAAGTTTCGAAAGGAGAAATGCACCAGCGACTGCAGCTGCCGCGGATCCGATCACTACTTGCGTCGTTGAGTAATCCATCTGGGACATTATGTTGCCGTGGTTTTTGGCACCTAAATAATTAATCGAATCAATATGCGAGTCGAGTGCCAATGCCAAATGCCAAATGCGTATCCGTGTGCCTGTGTTTGTGCCGCCTATTTTTTTATGCAGTGTAGTGATGTTAAAAGCGCCAGAACTTTGACGCCAAGCGCCAGAAGCGCCATATCGCTTTTTGCTTTGACGCTAGCGCCAAGCGCCAGCGCCAGGCATTTTGTTCCTGGCGCAGGTCAAAAATAGCGCCAAGTGCCAAAAACGTCATGGCGCTTTTTTTCTTTGGCGCTAGCGCCAGGCGCCAGCGCCATGGCGCTTTTACATCACTAGTGGTGTGTATTAATATCTGTCACGAAATCGTTTACTACAGCCCAAATGTGTAAACATGCAAAGGTCAACATGCATTTGTGAACCGTGAATAAATCAGCGTATTCATGAGATAAATACTACAACATATTTACAGACGGACAAATTCTTATTCATGTTAAAATGTCGTTTAAACCTTATTTTTGTGCTTTGTATTAGTAGCAGGCAGAGTTGGCCAAATACTGGTATTTTTGGAAAACGTAAACGTAAACGTAAATACCTTTTCCAAAATGAAAGTATAAATACTAAAACGTAAGGTATCTTAAAAAAATACCTGGGAAAACGTATAATAAAACGTAAACGTAAAAAATTATTACCATATTTCATCTAATAGAAGGGCGCCCTTCCATTTTACACCAACTTTCTATTATGGAGAGACCGTCTGTTGGAAGCTGCCCTTCTATTTTTCGCCAGTTTTTCAGTCAATTTTTCACGTTCTGTCAACGTTTTCCCAAGTGTTATGCCACAAAAAGTTGATATTATAACGATTCATAGAGTTTTTTCAACATTTGATCTTAAAATAGCACAAAATCAATCAACGAAAGCCACGAAATAACAGCGTCCGCTGACTTTTTTATTAAGCATTTGGCACAACTCTAGTTTGGCAAGTAATGCACAATACTCTGCACTGCAGGTGCGGTCGAACTATAGAATAATTTGAATATTGAATATACCTACCTTTTTTGAAAATACGGCTTCTGTGGAGAAGAAGTGCGCAAAATTTTTCAAGTTGTCGGAAATTTATGGTGGAAGTTGCATCTGCTGAAACTTTTTTGATCTCACAAATTTTTTCCGTTTTCTCTGGTACCCGGGTATTTCGGCCAGGAAAACGTAACAAAACGTTACGGTATTTTATGAAAACGTAAACGTAAACGTAAAAACCCGAAATATAAATACCCGAATAACCGGGTATTTCCGGTAAACGTAAATACGTTTTTGCAACTCTGGTAGCAGGCGATGTTACAAATTAGCAGACAAGTAACAAACGGTATGCAAACATAAAACAACAGCGCAAACATATTACACCTAGCAAGCGCGGTTCACGCTGGAAGCATGCCAACTTTATTTAACACGTGCGATTTTCATAAAAAGATGTGAAATTTTATTGCTGTTATAATGTTCTACGTTCGCGTATTCACTGCAAGAATTTTTTTCATCCATTCACAAGCAGCGCAAGCTTGATGTATGATTGGCTCGCTTCCAACGTGAGACATAATTGACTGCGCGTGCAGAGTGTCAAGTCACTGGACTACACAAGAAATCCAAAATATTTGTGTGAATTTTTCATTCGGCGGAGTACGGGATTGACATCAGATCGGCACTGAATAATGGATACTTATCAACATCCACAAGTGTCCACCTATTTATCTAAAGCAATTCATTATTGTTGCCACCAATTGGCACGGAATGGTACACACTACAACACTAGTGACATGTGTGGAGATTTTATGTCAGCAATAGTGATGGAAAAAGCGCCATGGAGCTTTTCTGATGCCGGCGCCCAGCTCCAATGGCGCCAGCGCACAATGACGCCAAGCGCCAAAAGCGCCATGGCGCTTTTCTGAACCTCAGCGCCAAGCGCCAATGGCGCCAGAGGGTAATGGCGCCAGCGCCAAAAAGTGTTCTACATATTGATGGTAGAAAAACAAGTGCATTGCCGTGGGTGAAGTACGGCTGCTGTGGTAGTAGTCCGTTGAAGTTTTGCCAGTTCAAAGAACCACTGTTTATAACTTGTTTAAATCCCCAGAAATATATTTTTCAGTTAAACATAATGACTGGGAAGCTTTCAATGGGAAGTTCGTCGTTCCCCAATAATTGTTAGGTGATAGGCAATAATTGTTATGAACGATGTTGATGTTGAGGGTGAAAAACTATAAAAAGGTATGAAAATCAGCAATTTTTTTGCAAAATTACTCAAAAATCACCCCGGATAGATGCTTAAAATACATATGTGGTCGATTTGGGGGGAGGGAATCCCGATCGGTAACCTTCCCGATCGGTAAGCTCTCGATCGGTAAGCCAAAGTATGGCGATCGGTAAGCCAAAGTGTGTCGATGGGTAAGCCACAGGCAATTTTTATTTTTGACTCGATGGGTAAGCCACAGTGTATCGATTGTTAACCCGACTATCTCGATTGGTAAGCCGCGAGCGTACATACGTGTAATACATGTATTGTTTTTACATATTTACCTCAGTAATTATTCCATGAGGCAATTATGACTGGGCTGTTGACGGGTCAGGCCTAAATGGCATCTAATCCGCTTGGCATCTGGACCTGGATAGCATGGATTTCTGCCTGCTTGGCATCTAGACCTGCTTGGCAACTATCCAATGCTGGATGCCAAGCGGACTGTGGCATAGATGCCAAACGGGCGGGTAGGGCCAGGTGCCAAGCGGTCTAGATGCCATCCAGGCGGGCGGGCGGGTGGCGGGGGGAGGTATGTGAACTCAGGCGGCAAACACAAAGGGCAAAGAAGAATGGAAGTACACATAACAATGGATGTCCCTTTGTGTTTGGCTTCTGAGCTCAATGTTTGACGCATACCCCCCCCCCCCACCCCCACTGCCCACACAGATCGACACACGTGCTACACATTATATTGACACAATTCAGTGGACTTGCAATTCGAAAGTGCCTAAACATACTAGTTCATTAATAAAATTTAAAAAAGTTTGAGATTTATATTTCAGCTTTGAAAATACACTACAGTGGTTATCGGCATGAGTCATTTTAAAACTTCAGCATTCTGGTAAAGCAGCGTTTACACGCTTTCGTGTGCCGACAAAAAAGTTTGGTGGAAAAGTTCCATAATTCTGAAATTAAGTTTCATATATCCAAGAAAAAACGGTGAATTGTGCCACTAGTTATGTGTACACACATGCCAATTTGCAGATAATTTGAGCATGTCATTCAAGAATTATAGGCATTTGAAAATGAATTTTAGTTGTCGGTTTGGTTTTCGTTTTGAAACCGAACCGACAACTGAAATTCATCTTCAAATGCAAATAAGTTTTGAACGACAGGCTCAAATTATATGCAAATTGGCATGTGTGTAAACTTAACTAGTGAGTATACTTCACTGGCTTTTCCCGCAGATACGGAACTTTATTCCGGAATTATGGAACTTTCTCGCTTAACTTTTTTGTCGGCACACGAAACCGTGTAAACGACCCTTAAGCAAGTTTCATTCCAGTAAACTCAAATGCATTCAAAGCTGATTTCAAATTCCAAGTTTTTGGAGTTTTTTCAAATTTCGGTAGTAAATTGCCGGCGCCATCGGCGGACCGTAAAGCATGTGCGGAATCTTACCACAATTTAATGAACAATAGCTTGTGATAAATTAAGGAATAAATTATTCCATGGTAAAAAGGAAACATTATGAGATGAAAAACTTTATAACTTTTGATTCATTATTCAGATGGGGAACAGTAGATTTCCATACTAAGTGTGATGTCCGCCGAGTATGTCTGAAATAGCATCACAAATAAATCACAAAAAAATTATCTGATCATCGCTGGGCGCTGCTTAATGTTTCACATGATGTTCACATGATATTCACATGATCGATCGACATGTCATGCTGAAAACCCCATATTTTTAGCGATTTTTATCGGCCAATTTTTTACTTTATTACGTTGATCCGCAGATCACAGAGCAGAACTTTACTTTGAGTGGTGTGCCATGTGCATGCATGGTGGCCCAAAATGAACTTGCAAAGTTGAGAGTCACGTAAAATGCCCTGGAAAATGTAGATATATATCTTTACTTATATTTTGAAGTGATTTCCCATTACATTTTACATAAATTTCACACTTTGCATGACATTTGTCATTTTACATGGTATTTTACAGGACATTTTACAGTGTCCTGTGTGCTCCTTTAAAAAAACATTATCTTGAAAAACAAACATAAGTTTAAATATATATGGGCCATCCTGTAAAATGTTGGCATCTAAGAGAGAAATTTTGATTTTCAAACTTTTTGAGAGCCAAAATTTTGAGAGCCGATATTGAGATAAAAATTTAGACAAAAAATTGTTTTGAATATAAATACCTATACATAAATACATACAATATTTATGGAAATATTTTTAATCATTTGTGTGAAACTGAATTTTAATCATTTGTGTGAAACTCAAAGTCTTGAGATATTTGTTGCGGATCTAACAGAGTGTCATTTATGTGCCATAGTCCAATAAGGTATTTATCTTGGTTTTGAACATTCGTCATTCAATTGGAATTCCTAACAATTTTTTGTGCTTGATTTGTAACCATTTTTTCCTTTCTTCAATTTAATAATGTCAACTCCGCTAAGCTGCAGCTATGTCGAGACTACCTATCTAAATCGATTAATTTGAAATGCAAAATATAAAAGGCACGGCATCAATAGTATTATAAGTATAATGATATGCACATTCAAAGCCTAAAATCGGCTGCGGGGGGGGGGGGGGGTCAGATGCATACATGTGCCGTCTCGTGGGTGTGTGGGGGGGGGGGGGTTCAGCCTGCTTGGCATCTACACCCACACGGCATGTAGCCCGCTTGGCATCTATGGGACGATAAATGCCAAGCGGGTCTAGATGCCAAGCAGGCAGAAATCCATGCTACGCGGGTCCAGATGCCATGCAGGTTTAGATGCCGAGCAGTGCAGACTCGCTGTTGACTGGGTGTTCATGCTGATGAGTCCCGCACAAAACTGGGGGCAGGTCCATGATTGGGGACGAAACCTGCAAACTTTTCATATTGTGTAAAAAATATGACCCGGAACATGACCCGAAATTGGACATGGGTTGAAATTTTGATATCCCGGGTTGTTATTTCCAACACCTAATGACCCGGAACATGACCCGAAATTGGACATGGGTTGAAATTTTGATATCCCGGGTTGTTATTTCCAACACCTATTTACTGAATAAGTGTTTGAAATAACAACTCGAAATATCAAAGTTTCAACCCGGGTCACATTTCGGGTCATGTTCCGGGTCGCATTCCGGGTCCAAAAAATAAAGATATTTTTCAATATATGACCCGGAACATGACCCGGGTTGAAATTTTGATATCCCGGGTTGTTATTTTTAACACTTATTGTTATTTTTTGGAATGGGGGAACAAAAGATAACTCCAGCGATGGGGGTGTGGACACATCGCCGAAAAGTCTACTATCTTGCCGCCGCATCTAATTACTCCATACGTATGTATGTATGTATGCGTGTGGTATGTTTGTATTGCGGTATACCGATCGAGACATTGGCTTTACAATCGATATACCATGGGTTACCAATCGAGATACTTTGTTAGACTTTGTGTGGCTTACCCATCGACACACTTTGGCTTACCGATCGACATACTTTGGCTTACCGATCGAGAGCTTACCGATCGGGAAGGTTACCGATCGCTATACTCTCATTTGGGGGGGGGGCTCGAGGGATAATAGGCTAAAATTTTGCATCAGTATAGATAGATAGCAGGAGCATTTGGGCCCCCCCCCCCCCCACCCCACACCATACTGAACACATTATTTACACTGCAAGAAAAAATTCAAAGTTCAGGCTTCAAAATGAAAAAGGTGGGTGCAACACGAGTACGTTTATGAGTCAAAAAAAAATATTTGCTAAACAGCTCCACATCCAAATATGAGGTAAACACATAGTAAATAATACACCTCTAGTACACCTCTAGCCAAATACACCTCTAGTAAAAGTAAACACATTTGTTTAACACCGCTGCCATTATTCATTGTAGGTAGCTAGTATAAGTTTACCCTAAGATTAACAAATATTTATTCAGTTATCCTCAAAATTGATGAACTGGAGTGTTATTTCACTGCATTAGACCAATTTTATTTTATCACGGTTGGGGATTTTTCAGCGCCATTTAAAATGCTGGCGCCAGGCGCCAATAGCGCCACCAGAAAATGGCGCCAAGCGCCAAAAGCGCCATGGCGCTTTCTCAGACCTCAGCGCCAAGCGCCAATGGCGCCAGAACATTTTAGCACCAAGCGCCAAAAGCGCCATGGCGCTTTTGGCGCTTGGCGCTATGATGTTGTTGCGCCATTGGCGCTTGGCGCTAGTGTTTTAAAAAGCGCCAAAAAAGCGCCAAGTAGTACAAAAAATAATCATTTTTCGTATGAAAAAGGACCTAAACTGCATGAGTTACATAAGTAAATGTGTTACTGTAAGTGTGTTACAGGAAGAACAAACCCTCTACTTGCTTATTTTGTAAACCATGTCCATCCAATTGCAAGGATATTCAAAACTTTTACCAAAAAATGGGTCTACACACACTAGTTTTCAACGACATTTTATGTCAACTGGTTTTCATCCCAATTCAAGGCTTGATGACGAGCCGACGAACAGCGTTCAAATGCATAGTGTTGCATTATATTGCAAATGAAGTTGTATTGTTGCTGTGGTATGAAGTACCGGCATGAAGTACCTTCCGTATTTCCTCGAAATACACCCAGGGGGTTTATTTTTTCAGGGTGCAAATTTTGAGGGGAGTTTCGAGGGGGTCTTATTCGGGGAGAATTTTTATGAAGGGTTAAAGTAAAGTAAAGTGTTTTTGTACCCAAAATGTAATTAGATGACCAAAAAGGATATTAAGGATGTTCATATTACCAAAGATGGTTCCATGAAAAAGGCCATGTATAGCTGCGATGTAAATTCGCAGCTATAAATGTATCATGTTCATTGGATAGGTACATGATCTACCTTATTCCAGATGGGGTGTATTTCGAGGGGGAGGGTAATTGAAGGGGGGTATTTCAAGGAAATATGGTAAATATATGTGTATACACTAGATAGTGTTACTTGTCAGCAAGCTTTGAATTGGGATGGGAACCAGTTGACAAACAAATAGATAGCACTGCATTTTCATCTCTGCACTTTATGCAGCAAAATTTTTTTTGGCGCTGGCGCTATTGGCGCTTGGCGCTATCATCCCCTGGCGCCATTGGCGCTTGGCGCTATGGTCTAGAAAAGCGCCATGGCGCTTTTGGCGCTTGGCGCTATTTTGCTGTGGCGCCATTGGCGCTTGGCGCTCGCATGCCAAAAGCGCCATGGCGCTTTTGGCGCTTGGCGCCAAAAGTTTGGCGCTTTTTACATCACTAGTTGTGACATTTTCAACAATGCATACATAATTTCCATCCACATTTTTCACTTACATTTCATAGCGAAAAAAATCTTTTTTAAATTTTTGTCTATTTGTTTATGAATGTTGGTGCTGATGGCCTCGCAGTTTAGCAAACGCATGGATTAGCACGCTTCACTTTACAATTACATTACTTCAAAACTTCAGCAGGATATGATTAAAACAAAACAGTGAATGATTGTATTATCTACAACACAAACACACATTCCACTTTTCTGCCTGTATTTATAGGTAACACATTCCTAGGGACCTAGACACTGTTCATATTCCAAAATTGACACATTGATTACATTTACAATTGATTTATTACATTTATTTACAATATTTTCACTGGCAAAAAGACAATTACATAACATAATTGGCATTATTCACGTCCACTGGTGTAACTATTTACACAAAATCAATATGTGACTGCGGTAATAGAGCACATTTCATAGACACGTTGTTTCTGTAGCTGGATTTTTACGTTTTCTCTGGTACCCGGGTAATTGTGCCAGGAAAACGTAACAAAACGTAATGGTATTTTTGGAAAACGTAAATGTAAACGTAAGTATAAATACCCGAATAACTGGGTATTTCGGGTAAACGTAAATACGTTTTTCCAACTCTGGTGTCCACTATAGGGTTTGAAAGAAACTGTGTTCAAATGGGCGTTTTTTTAAAGAAAACGCTATTTATAGGTATTTTATAAACTGAACCTGAATTTGGGATAACGTATACAGAAGATTTACTGTCTTTCTGGCCAAATTAAAATACTACCTACTCAGATATTTTTTATCAGCAGCGCAGCACTAGGTATACTGGCGGACCGCAAAGTATGCGCCCAAAATTTTTTATGTCGTGGTCGATAACGTGCGGGCTGGATACTTATGCATGCACTTTCACAATAAGAAAAATATTTAAAAAAAGAAATAGGCTGAGTCGCATAAAAAGGAGGAATGTTTTTTTCCGAAATGTTTTTTTCTTTTTTTTGCTGGAATTATCTTTGTTTGAATTATGATGACATCATGATGGAGTGTTTGCTTCAGAAAAATGCATAGCTTGCGGTCCGCCGAGTATATCTCTATTTACAAAACATAACTAGACATAGACAGGTGAATTTTTCATCTGTCTATGTATAGTTGGTGCGTAGCATTTCTCATGGCGCCATTATTCGGAAAAGCGCCATGGCACATTTAGCATTGAGCGCCAAAATTTTGGCGCTTTTACATCACTGAGCCACTGCGGACTTCAACCGTACAAACAGAGCTACAGGTGAGCTGTCACCTCTGCAATTATTAATCACTAATGGTTACCTTAGCA
Source organism: Sphaerolaimus hirsutus (assembly GCA_964036195.1). Classification (NCBI taxonomy): domain Eukaryota; kingdom Metazoa; phylum Nematoda; class Chromadorea; order Monhysterida; family Sphaerolaimidae; genus Sphaerolaimus; species Sphaerolaimus hirsutus. The sequence goes on along the minus strand of OZ038451.1, from coordinate 26,754,239 downwards.
ACAATTCGCATTCTCAGGGGTATCTGATATGGACTCCCAATGTTTTGAGTTAATAGTTGCGGCTACTTGGGCAACTGTGTACCGTATATACTCGAATAATCCCCCCGGGGAGTTTTTTTTCGTCAGACTTTTTTGATGGGGGGGGGACTATTCAAGGTTGGAATTATTTTTTCGTCAAAAAATTGAAGCATGTTTCTATTAACTGATTTCATAAAATATGCTTTAATTTATAAATAACGTGAAATTTTTGTTCAAATCGGACGCAAAAACTTTATCATATGCCTAAAGGGGGGGGGGGATTATTCGAGGGGGGATTTTTTTTCCTCACGCGTCTAAGCGGGGGGGGAACTATTCAAGAGTTAGGGATTATTCAAGGCGGGGGAATTTTTCGAGTATATACGGTCAATAGGTATACACCAAACAAAAGAACCTTTGATTTTGTTTGCCACTGCTTCGGTCTTGTCGGCGTCACTTATCATCAAGGACATATTGACACAACTACACTTAAAGTTCCATAAACATTGTAAACTTTGCGTCTTGAAACGGGGCCGGTGATAGCATGCGGTCTGGGGGCAGTCCCAAGCCCTGTAAAGTGTAAAGTAAAGTGTCAAATGTAAAGTCAAATGCAAAGTAAAGTGTCAATCAAAACAAAAAAAGAAAAGATTTTATTACTGAACTTTTATTACTGAACTTTGCATGACAACTGACAGTTTACTTTGCATTTGACTTTACATTTGACACTTTACTTTACACTTTACAGGGCTTGGGACTGCCACCTGGAGTCAAGAATGTTATAAAAAGAAATGTCGTACAACGGCGGCGAAAAGGGCGGTCTTCCAAAGGTTTAACTGCAACGTACAAGTTCTTTTCTTACACGTGGCAGCATTTTTGTAATCTTTTTACAAGCGCAAAATTGGCACAGAACACCCAGTGGTACCACCGACACCCTGCAAGCAAACGTACTTTGAATTGAACTGTAAAGTGGATGCAAAAGATGTTAGACTCGTGCTACGATGACCCCACTGGGGGACTGGGGGTTTATTATTTCGCCAGCAAAATTTGAGGGGGGTTAATTCGAGGGGGTTTAATTCAAACTATGTCAACTTGTATTATTTACTTGCGTACTC